>JAVTVY010018543.1:0-71399 GCA_036873755.1 Hanleya hanleyi
AATGATATGCGCTTTCACAAATTTGGTACCATATCTCTACGCTTGTTACAAGTTTACTCATTGGTCAAATTTAATATTCTTGATATGACATCGAGTTGTTTATGACTTACGGCTAAAATGAATTAGAGGCATCCTCTAAATAGGAATTATGGCAGGCTTGGCGATTTTTATACCATGGTACAAAATAATTAGAGGCAGCCTCTAAATACGAATTATGGCAGGCTCGGCATTTTATACCAGGGTATATATTATTTACAGGCAGCCTCTAAATACGAATTGTGGCAGGCTTGGCGATTTAGAGGCATCCTCTAAATAGGAATTATGGCAGGCTCGGCATTTTATACCATGGTACAAAATAATTAGAGGCAGCCTCTAAATACGAATTATGGCAGGCTTGGCATTTTATACCATGGTATATATTATTTAGGGGCAGCCTCTAAATGACGAATTCTGGCAGGGATGGCCAACCATACACTAGATCATCGATGTGCCATATTCCGTGGCCATTCACGCAATGGAGCTGTATGAATGAGTTTAGGGTTTGAGTGGTTCGACCGTACATCATGTAGACTGCATAGCGCCAGAATTCTTACCAGTATTCGTATTATTTCACTTAATAACCGAATCTCAGTCTGTAAGTTTTGTTCCAAACGGACTACAGAAGTAGAAAAAAAGCCCCCCCCCCCCCTTGGAAAAAGGGAGAAACAAAACCCACAGCTAAAATATACAGTCTGTATATTTAAATCAAGGTAGCTACTCAGAATGAATTTCAGATATGTTCAAAATTGGCCAGACTATATGTATGTTTTTCCTCAGAAGTGGCATAATATCCAATGCCAATAATTCTCAGCAAAAGTTGTCATACATCATCAGAATCATCTATTTGCACAGATGCCACAGCTGGTCAAAGGCAGGCACCGTAAACATAACAGTAGTATTAACTAGTATTAGTAGTATACAGGTATTGGTATTTTCACAAGTTCATTAATTACTAATTATTAATTAATGAACTTCTGGTATTTTAGCTACCATGGTGACACAAACAATTTAGGGTAGGCTACTATTGAAATTTAATAGCTTAAATCATGAAGCGATACAAAATTGAATATTACATGTACGGTACCGATCATATATTGGTACATGTTAATTATTTTGTTTATGCAGTGATGTGTAATTAGCACTGCAGTCGAGATTGCATGACATCATGCTTAAGGCCCCTATGGGTAAAATATACAGTACCGTTACCCGGTATGTATAATTTGCTAAAATTTGCGAGCAAACATTGTCTGCATCATGCAACCGCGCTCCGTAAATTATGCCGTAAGTATACTACTGTAGACGAGGGTAGCTCTGGGGTTCTAGACAGCCATAGAAATGTTCTGCCATTTCTGACAATAAAACGCCTTCCAAAGGGTTATTACTATAAATCTTTCCCAGAAAAAACCCTTTATGTGTATATATTGTTGCAACCCACTGAGTCTGCAGGAAAGTGTAGGCTGGTTTTGAATGGTAGGCCCCTCACTGCAAGGTCGTAGACAAGTTTTCAGATTTGGGGGGGCTATACTATCACAGCACAATAAGGCGAGGGTCCAGGGGCCTAGGCGGCCCCTGAAGCTCCAGGATTCCAGATGGCCGGAGATGCGTTCTCGGCCTTCTCCAGTGAATAAAACTCAACATTAAAACGCACACGTTTTAACCAGTTTTTTTTTTTCTTTTCTTGTTTTGTGTGTGGGTATTTTCTTTCCAGAGTTATTAAACCTCAAACTTGGTCAACACAAAAAATACCTTGTGCAAACTAATTAGCTCAGCGACACATCCAGGTTGTGTTTTTGGAAGGAATATGTGTTTTGTACATTTTGAAGGAAATTTATATGCATAAACATTCCTTGATTCCTCTGCTTGACCACTTTACCCTTTGACAAACACGCATTGGGTATGTATTTCACAAATACATGCCTATTTTTTTTTGTCTTGCAATAGCCCCCCCATGCCCCCCCCTTGTCTACGGCCATGCACTGTCATGATTTTGTGTACGGTACATATCGGAATATGACCGGACAGCTTCGAAACAATGTTGTACCGGTACTGCTTTAATTTAGTGAAATTACGCACAAGAGTGATGAAATTAGAAGCGTCTAGTCCGTCATCCATAATTCAGTCGTCATCCATTAGAGAATATCCGCGTCCATAATCCAAAAGAATGCAGTCTTTTATGGTGGCTATAGTTATTTGTCAATGCATTAATTGGCCCCAAGACGGAGTCGGAGTTTGATATCAATATTTGGACAACAGTTTTCATTGGTAATTCGACTTGCCCCAATTGAAAATGTTATTTCAGGTTTATTCCTGCTAATGTACATGTACCGGGTACTGGACTAGTTGAAAAAAAACATTCCTCTGTACTTGAATACCGATACACTGAATACTGGTACAATGTCGACATGTATCACATCATGCTGCAATTATGCCTACTTAGTGTGTAGGCCTAGATCAGATGTTAACTGATATACTCATATAGCATGCACTACATCTGGGCCCTTCCCCCCCCCCCCCAATATGAAAAGAGCGGGAGCCAAGGACCACTTTGCCCCCCCCCCCCCCCGAATTATAACTGACATGCCTTGAAATGGGTCAGATATGTGTAGAGAACCGTCTGAAATTGTCCGGGGGAGTCCCGTCCCCCCCGATCACATATTCAGAAGCCCCAAGTATTGACCGTGTTTACATTTGAAACATATGCGATCATGTCTCAACTTCTCCATGAAATTGGTTCTGTCTAATCAACGAAGAGCACAAGGTCCATCAATAGTTTGTGTTGTATACATATAATTCTTGAATTACTAAACGATCGATGGCATAAAAGTATCTACGCCTGGAGGAAAATAAAATAATAATTGTGTGAAGATGACTTCCTTGTGTGTATGCCGGAACACTATATCCTTATTCGTTGAATATTTGCAATGGTCTAAAGTTGTTTTTCACTTGGGTGGGTGGGTATAGTTGACAGATATAATCGGCGAATATTATTTTCGAACCAACGCGAGGGAAATTTCATTGAAGAACACCGATTGGATTTTTTTTTTTTCAGCTTTTACGAGTCGGTTTTATTGCGAGATATGCTATCCCTTCCAAAGTTCTCAGAAGCGCCAAAGTGCGTTAAATCAAGTCTAAAGTTCAAAAAAAAATCGGGGGAGATTTTCGACTCCCTCCCCCCCCCCGTCGGAGGAAGGGGGACACCCCTTCCCTGTCCCACCCTGTCTGGCCCCCCCCCCCCCAACATTCAAGTCGCTCCACCGCGCCTGCACAAGCAGCATCCACCATACCCCCCCACATTCAAGTCGCTCCACCGCGCCTGCACAAGCAGCATCCACCATAACTGGTGCTGCTGCTGCGGGGAATATGGACATCTATGGTCCATTTTTATTTGATCGTTGATATCTCATATCGATCAGCTGATTTTTTGCCCGTGTAGGCTACCTGAATTAGCCAATAAACAAACCAGAATACTCCGAGTTCATGTAGGGAAATAACAACTAAATTTATTCATAGAAACAGTGGTTTAGCAGATGCTGTGTTATCCAGCTAAAGATTATTTAAGCCATAGCTAAGTGCAGCTAAACACAACTAAACGGATATAAAACGTATCTAAACGCATCTAAACGCAGCTAAACGGTGACCAACCAGTCTATCTGTTCTGACCAGGTGGCGATTTACATGACTACAAAATAAAATGTAAACAAAAGAGACATGAGCAAATCTGTACAAAACAGAACCATGCAGCATGTAAACAAAGGAGACATGAGCAAATCTGTACAAAACAGAACCATGCATCAGATTAAATCATCCGCGTCATACACGTTATGCATTTGGCATACACAAACTATCAATGTACCGCTTTAATTTAATTTCTCCTTTACCATGTTTACCAGAATATCATGAGTTTCCATGTAATACTATTAGCTTCTCTCAGACATCCACAACTTCCTTTAAAGTCACAGACTTGCACTTAACAAAAGTACATTGTGTCAATTAAGATCTCATTAATAGACCCTAAATACCATAGTGTTATTCACTACTTATGTGAGAGACTAAATAGCTCATTAACTTAAACTCAAACATACTCGCATTACCACTATGCACATATTTATATAGCATAGCTAAACTGTATAGACTTGCTACCAGTATGATGTCATTATGATGTATACATGATGAATAACCAACCTGGACAGAACCAATAGGCCTGGAACATCATGACTCCCACAATCCCATTATTTGCCATTCTTATTGTCTGGTGTGACAATGGACTGTGGCAATCGGTTAACCTATAAAATTAACAACATAATAAATGTCTCTAACTACATGTATATGAAAGAACATAAAGGAATATTCACTAAAATCTACTGTAGTTAAACATTTGAATTGCTTATACATGTTAAAGAATTTGACTCCAGTGGCGATATAGCTCGAAGATGTAAACATGTTTTATCAAGTCATCAAGACTGGTCACTGTTACATGTATATGAACTAGTCTGTTGGGATATATGTCACAATCTTCTCAGTACCATATTTCTATCTTAAGGGAGTTAGCACAGGCAATAATTCTCTAGACTAGATTTCTCAACGTGAATCTGAACCGTACAAGATACATATATCATCATACATGTATAAAAGCAAAACAATTTAATCAAATAGCTTGAAGTATCAGCATAACAGATCACTGAGCCAAAAATGCTTCATGACTCCCTGGTCAAATATACAGGTATGCACTGGCATTGTCCAGTGACGTTCCCCAAATGTAACTGAACTCCTCAAATTACCCATACAGAACATATATCAATTCCTTAAAATATATTAGCAATAATAGGGAATTGAAGCCTGCATTCCTCACTAATTAAATCTCTAGTCTGCCATCACAGCTTCTACAGTTTTTCACGAACCAGTGCATCACAGTGAAGTTTAAATTACATATCATCAGAAGTCCATATTTGATGGACTTCTGATATGATCATGTACTCAGTACGAATATACACGAACACATCTTGCCAGCTTGGCAATTGTCCTGTTCCCTCTCTGAAAGACTGGGCGCATCTGATCCTAAATACCAGAGGCCAGGGTTTTCTATCTCTAAAGTTTATCCATGGCAACTATAATATTCCAGTTTATTATTGGGGTATGTAGGAAGGTTATAATCAGAGATTAGAATTCGGAACATAGTCTCAGTGTTTATCTGAAACTCAAGATTGCTCAGGAAGTTTCAAACAAGTGGCTTAATCTCAAGTCTGTTCCAAAGCCAAACCACAGGCTTATTCTCCAGGCATGATGTTTCCTTATCACAGATAACCTCACCGAACCTTAGAGACAATCACCAAATACAGGGCACAAGGTCATAAGGGACTAGAAATTGAATAATAGGACCACAGGTCTTATCCTCTGAACATTATCATCTCACCAGTAAATTAATCTCCCATTTTATCACAGCCTTCCAACCCAGAAATACACAACAATATTCTGGAGTTGCCAAGGTCACTTTGAGATAATTTAAAGCTTTTAGTACACAAATAGGCCAGTCTGGTATTAGCGGAAAAGATCTAATCCAGTAATTAAATAACAGGCTGCCTTCAAATTATATAATGGAGGACTGAAACCCCAGCAGCTCCCTTCCATTGACCGATTACAGCGTGGCTAACTGCGGTCATGTTGACCCTAGCGGGCACATCTCCACATATATGTAAAAGTTCTCCCATTCATTAGATAACCCTTATGATAAACTGTTATATAGGAAACTCACAAGTAAACATGAACCCGTATAGAATCATTCTCAGGATGGAAAATCCCTAGCCACATATACAGTACCCACAATAGAAAATGAATTATCCTAACATACATGTACAGGAATATTAAAGAAAATAAAATGATCTACTCTAAATTATAACCTAATTAGAGCAGGTCACACCCGGACAAGATTCAACTACTGAAAATCCAAGACAGCTGGCAGTTATCTTGTATTACATAGGTAACTGAAAAGCAATCTCAACTATCCTCCCACCAATGTCAAGACACTCTCCAAGTTTGAAGTCGATCAGTTGAACCATTCTCGTGTTATTAGTCAAACAGGAAATGTGTAAAGAACCAACTGCTGACAATGCAAGATGGGTGATAGCGGCCATCTTGGATTATACAGGTAACTGAGAAGCATTCCTAACCGTTGTCTCACCGATGTCAAGCCACTCACCGAATTTGAAGCCGATCAGTCCAAGCAGTCTCAAGTTATTGCCCGGACAAGATCAGTGCTTAAAATCAGGTAACTGAAAAGCAACCTCAACTCTCCTCTCACTGCATGATGTCAATTGACTCTCCATGTTTAAAGTTGATCAGTTCAATAGTTCTCAGGTTGTTGGTCGGACAAGAAATGTGTAACGATCCAACTGCTGACAATGCAAGATGATTGGTGGCAGCCATCTTGGATTACACAGGTAACTGAATTCAAGATGGCGACTAGTGGCCATCTTGGATTATGCAGGTAACTGAAAAGCAATCCCACGTCCTCTCACCGATGTCAAGACACTCTCCAAGTTTGAAGTCGATGGATTCAATCGTTCTTGAGTTAATGTCTGGACAAGATCAAACTGCTGAAATCCAAGATGGCTGATGGTGGCCATCTTGGATTACGCAGGTAACTGAAAAGCAATCCCAACCATCCTCTCACCTATGTTAAGATGCTCTCGAAGTTTGAATAGTTCTCAAGTTATTTGTCGGACACGAATGTGTCAAGATTCAGCTGCTGACAATCCAAGGTAATTGATGACGGCCATCTTGGATCACACAGGTAACTGAAAAGCAATCCCAATCGTCCTCTCACCGATGTCAAGACATTTTTCTAGTTCGAGATCGAATGGTTTAATAGTTCTCGAGTAGCAAAAGTAGCAGACCATAAATATCAATAAATCTGATTGTTTTCAGAAAAATACTTCAGTTTTATTTTTAGACATACAATGGTCATTCTTCCATACATTAAAGGTTATACCAAATGACTCTATACTACCTTGCATTAAAACATACCCAGTAATGTTCCAAACAACAAATTAGTATTTTTTTCTTGAATAATGTCGTCGAAGTGGGTTTTAGGACACGAATAGCACACATGTGGGGGAAAACGTATTGGAGCCATGACCTCTGGTGCACGACGTCACAACCTGATTACGATTGCCCGTAAACGTCATAGTCTATGACGTCGGGCGTTGTTACGAAAGATTTACCCAACTGTGGGAGTTCTAGTGTGATGTCGGTGACATTTGGACGTCACAACAGGCATTTGAGCAAGATCGTAATCAGGTTGTGACGTCACAGGTCAAGCGCTCACAGCTTTCGCCGTTTTGAAAGAGGCATGAAATTGTCGCACTTCACTGCTGCTATTTCCAACCTTGGGCAGTTTGAAAACATACAAAAATGTAAAACAAGTCCATATAATCACCTCTACAACAATTTAGCACAAAAAGGTAGCAGATTTTGAGACCATTTTGTATAACCTTTAAGTGTTTAGCAATATTAAAACATATACAGCATGATATAGAGAAAAATGCTACACATAATGTAGAGCATGAGCTAAAACTGTATATTATATTTTCAATAGCATGATATATATATGATGCAGCATTATATATATATACCGCTCATTTCTTTACCCCCACTAACAGTCTATAATTTGACAATGCTTTCTTGTTGACAGTCCTTGGTTGTCTCCGCACAGACTATTGTTCTCCCAATCGGGTGGTTTTTACATAAAAGATGGACCGCACATTCTCACCTCGACACAATTGAAACATACAGCAACATCCTGATCATTTCTTTAGTCTGTGGTTTGTCAATGTTTTCTAATCTTGTGTAGTCCTTGGCTGTTGTATCCAGACAGATCATGGAACACACATTCTCACTTAATCACATGAGCACTATTAAATCATTTTTACAGTAACATAAACATCCCAATCATTCAGTAATTCTGTGGTTTGTCAGTGCTTTCTTATTTACAGTCCTTTGCGCTTGTATCCAAACAGACTATTCTTCACGTTACAGTTAGTCATGTGATTTTTACATAAAAGCAGGACCATACGTTCTCACCTAATCTCTGATCTCAATAAATATTCTTTAGATATTTGACAGTGAATTGCAGCTCATGTTAGATGATCTCTGACAAGCGAGTTCATGTAGACATGGTAGAGAGGAAGTGAATCAAGCAATGATCACCACAGGTCCTCTGCAGCTCTTCAATCCCATTCCCAGTTGATCACAGAAGCTGTGCTTTCAATTGTGTTGTACAGGAAGCTGAAATGGATAAAAAACATTGTAAGAAGCTGATTTCTGATTTACAAGTCTTTAGGCAGCCCTTCTCATTAAAATGTGATTTCAAACGAGGTATTAATAATGGATGTATTTTCTAATATAGTTAATCTTAGCTAATAAACAATTCACATCGATATACTATTTGCTGAATGTCCTCAAAATGATGGGACAACCACTTTATAACTGAAAACATGGAAACAGAACTATGTATTTCATGAATATACTGCAACTTTCTGCAACTTTAATGTATCTGACATTTATCTGGTGCTCGGAAACTTTAGTATGGGAGTTCAGATTGTGATGTTTTGCTCACCCATTATTGCTCCTATGATGTTACTGTTTTGTGCTGGTAGTTTCTCATAGCCATATCATCCAGGGAGGAGTGTGTTCATCAAGTATCTCTTCCATCAGGTCCCAGGAGTGGTGTTGGTCTCTGACATATCTGATGTTGACTGTGTCATTCTCCAAAAAGATATATTGAATTTGTTCATGGCCTGGTGGTACTGGTCCTGGTATACACATACACTGCTTCCAGGAGGCAGTTCAACCATCTGAAACAGTGTAGAAACATTTCAATGAAACAATGGTTAAGTACACCTCCTTAATGCAGTCGGACACGTCAGAAGTAGAATGATCAAATATAAAAAAATAAAATAATAATAATAATTCGCACAAAGATATTGTGGTTGCCATAGTAATGGTGGCCATCTTGGATATTAGCGCTTGACTTAGGATCAAATTATATGCCCTATGTTTACACATTCAGATGTGCTGTGACAGTGACAAGGTTGCTTTGCTTGCTTAACAGTGACTGTCGACCTGAATGAACATCCTGTGAGATTAAATTCCCTTATTTCTTCCCAGAGGGGAATGTCACTTGGGCAAAACAAACAAGGCGATGAAATATTCAACACATTGCCTGGTTTTTACAAATTCTCTTGAATATGGGCATATTCAGAGAGGTCATGGGGTCTTGAATTTGATTTGGAATTTCTAAAACTAATTGTTTTTGACTAGGATAGACCCACTCTTTGTGATGGTACAGTTTTGTCAGATGAACCATGCCTAGGCATGATGATTATCATTAGTGATCATACAGAATCCATTTATGAATTTAGAGGGTAATCACATGGCAGTGTGACTAACGTCACAGGACCTACGATGTAGGGTAGGCATTAGGGCTCTGACATGCACTGGGCTCTTGGAAATCCCTCCACCCCAAGTTGAAATCCTGCCTATATTAAGATGAGCACGGCCCAAGTCAGAATCACGAGTGATTTTTATCAAAATCACCAGCTCAGAACTTGCTGGTAACAGTCCCCTAATGCACCTTCATGCAAAAAATCAAGATTCTAATGTCAACGGTTCTCCTTATTTTGCGGACGAACGGTGTCGGATGGACTCACTCACTTCGTAGGAAAAGTATTAAAAAACATTTTTACCCCGAAAATTGATTGAAGTTTCATAGTCATTGACTTAGTTGCAAATGGAGGGGTTCGATAAATAGAGGATTTTGCACAAGTGGCTACTAAATATAAAACTTACTCCACAAGTGTCATAACTTTCATATTAAATTGACACGAGTGTAAGATTCTGTTTATCACATAACTATTAATAATCGTATGAGTAGTGTGACTAACGTCACATGACCTACGAAGTATAGGGTGAGGAAGATGACTTGGGGGTCCAAGCGTAATGTTATAGGTCATCTAAGTATGTCAAATTTCATCAAAATGTAGTCAGCTCAGAACTTGCTGGTAACAGTTCCCTAATGCACCTTCATGCCAAACATCAAGGTTCTAATGTCAACGGTTCTCCTTATTTTGCCGATGAAAGGATTCGGATGAACTGACTCACTCACTCATTACCATGATTACCGGACAATTTGCAAATGAGAGCCTACTTCGAAGGAAAATGTAAGAGCAATAATTCAATAGATTTTATCATCAAATCTATCTCAAAATTAATTTCTTTGTTTCCTTCTCTGCGAAAAAAAAAAGGTCCTCGACCAGGCGCACCGCATCCTTAAAATTTGCTGTATACGCGAATTAGGTCAAATTTCATCAAAAGTTAGTCAGCTCAGAACTTGCTGGTAACAGTTCCCTAATGCAGCTTCATGCCAAAAATCAATGTTCTAATGTCAACGGTTCTCTTTATTTTGCCGATGAAAGGATTCGGATGAACTGACCAGGCGCACCGCATCCTTAAAATTTGTTGTATACCCGAAGTCGATATAGTTCCAAAACTTAACAGAGTTTGAGCAGAAGAAGCCAAGGAGCAAATTCCCCTAATAATTCGATCACCGGAAGTGCAACAAAAATGACTTATATCTGAAAATATTCTTCACGGCATCATCTACAAGGTGTCATATTTTGTCATTATATGACTTTTCTTCAATTTGAATGAAGAATGGGAATGTTACCTATTCTCTGTGTTTGAATAACAAAGTTGAAAAGTGAACTTCCTGTCATGCCTGTGATTGAATTATTAGGGGAATTACTGTACCCAGTCATGCCAATGGCACATATGAATAGTGATAGAGTGGCTATAGTATATATGAAATAAATGTTTTGAAAAAATAAATAAATAATGAATAATGATATTATGGATAATATGCTCATAGCAATTTTCAAATTGTGACCATACAGACTTTGGAAATATCTGTGACTGTATTTGAGATCGCAAAATCTGTATTTACCACATTATACACATATTAAAGCATCGTAATATGTGACAACTGTGGTAGCCATATTCAGTTAGCGCTGGTCTCCAGCCTTCAGGAGGTATCAGATCTGTGTATACATGTACACTGATTGAGGTATTATCAGAGGTTTAATACTGATACTGTACAAGGATACCTCAATTATAATAATAAGTTGAATCGGGTATTTTGAACCCATTAATATAATAAGCATTTCCCAGTTTTGATACGCATATATCCCATTGGGATGGTATCACTCGCCTAAAATCTGACTTATGAGAACTGCATGTACATGTGTGGTGCTCAAGGAGAATGAAGAATAAACCTGAAAGAGCACGGCCTGGGAAAGGTAAATCCATCACACAAGTATAAATAATTGAAAACTGAAAGTGTCTTAAGCCCAATTGATGCACATACATGTACATAGTCATAGTATCCATGCAATCAAAGCATTAACAACTCCAGTTCTGCGAAAGATTTGAGAAAAATACATGGAGAATGTAATAGCCATGAGCAGGGGTCAAAATTCGCATTATATTACATGCAGGACATGTCCGGCTAAAAATTGCTGATGTCCGGCAATTTTTCATGGTAGTTGCTGCTGTTTTATATAGTTAGCAGGACACTTTCTCCAAATGTCCTGTTCAGTGCAAGTGCCAATTTCTACCCCTGCATGAGTGTATACTATATGCAGGGCTGCATGATCATGTTTGAATCAATGTTTCAATATCTGCTCAATCTCATTAAAATCAGATGATGTGCAAACTCGCTAATAGGATTCTGACACCCTTGTAATATGGAGCGTGTTCAGTTACCTCGAGTGATCAAGCAGTGACTCCTGATGTGATTGGTCCAATCTATTTGAGGCAATGCTCCCAGATGTAAGCTTTACTCATCACCTTGCGTCACTGGAGGTCATTGAATCTTGTTTGTGCAATAAATACTTAAACTTGACACAGGTCCGAGTTCAGCCTCCACGTCAATGCAGGTCCAATTATATGGATCTACAGTCTTACGGGTGTCCGACCATTTTTCAAGGTTTATTTGGAATATATAAAAAAGTACTTCTCGAAATGACATGAAAACTGACACTATGACTCAAGCTTGTCAGCTTTCTTCCATTATGAATTCCATCAATGACGTCACTCCCTTCTGCACGTGCGCAAGCTATCTTTAACTCGACTTTTCAGCTCAGTTCCCGCCGTGGACAGTACCAGTTATCGGACACCCATCCTGAACAAAAAATTGACGTTGAAGTGCACTGTATTTTCAAGTTTTGTGCATGCATCATTAGCTGGAGTTCTGTCGCTTCAGATGATATGATCGTTGTTCAATTTCTATATGTATTTTCTTGAGAGATCGGGAATTAGACAAGGTGGTAGATCGAATTTCGCACCCCCGCCACAACACGAGAAATTTCGAAGTTAGTTTAAATTTTTTTACTTTCATGGCTACCTATAATTCTATATTTTGCATATACAATTAAAAATAAATCTCGCCTTTGTTCCGACATATTATTATATTATTGCATTGTCATCATGAGCACAACACGTACGCACGAGATGCGTGTCCGATAACTGACAATGTCCGATAACTGTTCCGACACCTGTACTATGTAGCAGGCTAGCCTACATGTACATGTATTCCCCAACCTGTTAGCACATATAATATATGAATGTATATCAGATATGACAAGGCCATCCATATCAACCGCTTGTGCTGATCTACATGTATGAATTAGTTTGTTTGTTTTTTGGGGTTTTTTTTTGTTCAGTTAAGCCTTGGACAGACCACTGGGCATTTATTTGCCATACGGCCACGCATTTACAATAATGTCTTGCCCACGTTAAATGTCCCGCGGTTTGATGGTGCATTGTGGGATACTTACCAAGTCCCCAGTCTTTTGGAAATTTCGTGGAATCATCATCGTCTTCAGAAGCCTCTTTCTCCCTCCTAGGACATGTTCACATCGGCAAAACTGCCTCCCATAAGGCCAAGCCACTCTGACATACCTCTTCCTCGCTCTACTATTCAAGTACGCAGGAAATTACACATTTATTCAACATTAAAGCCCACGAAATTTCTGTCACCGCGCGTAAAAAAAACGCAGAATAGGTTCCGCAAAATTCCTCACGTGTGTTTATTCCGGTTCAACGGATCAATCTGACACACTTTGTACTGTATATCGAGAATAAATGTACGATGTGGACAGTATCATAATGCTTTATAATCATAAAAAAAGTGCTCATACGAAGCATACAGGAAAAAAGATCTAGAATACAATCGAAACTACCCTCACGGAAATAGGGCGCGGGCCCTATTTAGGGCGCGCGCCCCATCTGCGCCCCAATTGCGCCCTACTTGCGCCTTGTCTATCTACTGCGCCCTAATTGCGCCCCATTTCTTCATCCCATCCACCCTGCTGCGCCCTAATTGCGCCCTTCAGGAATGTGCCCTAGAAGCTAGAGATAGGGCGCGCGCCCTAACTGCGCCTTATTTACTTTGAAATTTTCTCTGATATCCGGACTGCGCCCTACTTGCGCCCTGTGGACATTGATGTTTTCTCCAAACTTCAGACTGCGCCCTATCTGCGCCCTGTGGACATAACTACTTTTTCGAGAACTCGGACTGCGCCCTAAATGCGCCCTCTGGACATAACCATTTTATCTAAAATTCAGAGTGAACCCTACATGTATACTTGTGCCTTCTGGACTTTTTTTCACCAACATTCATTTAGCTAGTAATCACATATGCATGTGTGTCATTTTAAAGACATGTGCATGCATGTCTTAGTCAAAAAAGTTTTTTCCAAAAATTCAGACTGTCTGCTTTCTTCACAATTCTGAGCTATGAATTCATTAATGTAAAATTTGAACTTTCAAACTAAATTTAATAACATTATTTCAACAAAAAAATCAGACTTTTACTTGAAGAAGCTATTGCTCCTTATCTGCGCCCCGACTGCGCCCTACCAGTACATGTACATCATTCATGCTATTATTCTCAGAGTGCGCCCTAATTGCGCCCCAACTGCGCCCGATCTGCGTCCTATTATCTGCACAATAGCATGTTATCTGATTAGTCAAAACTGTCACATGACCTTTATCTTATTGGCTGATATTAACAAAAGAAAGGCAGACATATTGGTTTTCAAAAAACCATTTTGAATTTGAAGATTTCATGCCCATTTAACAAGATTTTGGTGAGTGTTATACCTCTGTTTTGTGGATAGTGGATGATGTAAAGGGTTTCAGATGTGTGTAGAAGTAATTTGAAGAAAAAAACTCAAGAAAAAGTGAGCGAAAGTGTCAGATGACCTAATGTACTAATTCCACAACAGCTGACTGTAGTACAATGTATTCCATGCACATATATTTTCTAATAAATGTAATTCTAACCATGAATGCACATTGTACATGTACATGTAGATGAAAATAATATGTACAGAGCAGAGTAAAATTAGATTTATTTAGGCTAGTTAGATGCCAATAATCATCTTTCACCTTATATCTTCAGTTTATGTACATGATAGATAAACTTTATTTACTGAGGTTAGAACATGGTTAGCCTGGCAGGTATACTATTCTGTTCCCCAACTGCGCCCTAACTGCGCTCTAATTGCACCCTAACTGCGCCCCAAATGCGCCCTAACTGCGCCCTATCAGTACAACATTCATGCCATTATTCTGAGAGTACGCCCTAATCGCGCCCCAACTGCGCCTTTTCTGCGCCCCAACTGCGCCTTATCTGCACCCTAAGACTGCGCCCCAACTGCGCCCTATTCTCTAATAGGGCGCATATAAGGCGCAATTAACATATTTGGAACGCGCCCTAATTTGCGCCCTAGCCATATTGAGTCTAATGGCAAAATTGGGGGCGCAGATAGGGTGCGCGCCCCAATTGCGCCCTAGCTGTCTCAATTCATGCGCCCCATTTGTGCCTCAAATGCGCCCTAATTGCGCCCTATTTCCGTGAGGGTAATGGGATTTCCATATTTTACAATTTCCGCTTCGATTCCCACTTTTGGACACTTGCAAGAATTTTTATTTTCACCAGGAGAGCTAGACAAGGGAGACTATAAAATGACAGATTTCTTCCAACTTCGTCAACAAAAGGAATTCCCTTCTTGTGCGCTATTTTTCGACTTTCAGTTCATTTTGTCCACAGAATTGCTTAACCAAATGCACTGCCAACTTCAACTTGACTGGTGATAGTGTGTTCGTCGCTTTATATTCAATTCATACGTCATATTGCATTCAGTTACAGTCCCCTGAAATCACTTGAGGTCGGATTTTCGCAAACTCTATGAAATAAACATAAATTTACGAGAAGCACCACTCACTTTAATAAAATACAGTTTACATGTATTTGTTGAAGCCAAATTATAACATGTTTTATGCAATACGAATTGCGCACAAGATTGTTTTACAACAGCATCTGTAAAGCTCTTCGTCTATGGTCACGTGACCACCAGCGAAGTCCCATAGGCTGCATTTGGCTGGATTCTATCTCAGTATTAGTTTGCTCGAGTGGGAAAGGCTATATAATAAGCTTGTACTGTCCAATTGCATACTGCTTAAAAAATGCATTGCCTCCAGCCTTGAGTTACTTGAGTCGGATACAGTTTCTATTGGTGCTCTACACCCAGGTCTCTGCAGGAGACACTTTTGTTAAGTTCTCTATGTAGTGTGGTTCACAAACACTGGACACACCTGTGTGCACACTCTCTTGTAGCTGTCCAGAGCATTTCCGTACTGTCGGTCGTCCAAGAGTATCATAAGTGAACTGTCGAGGCGGCCGCCTACTCCGCCGTGTCGGATGTCCGCTTGAGGCACCCTGACCTGTGTCGGTAACCTCCTCGTCTCTTTCAGAGTCTTGCTCATCCTCCACGTTATTCGCATCGTCGTCACTAAGAGTTGCCCGGTCCTCCTCTGATTCTGACGCACTACTGTCATGCTGCTCAGCTTCATGAAGATCGGGGGTTTCCGGTTCATCGCGGACCACATGCCACCCAACAGAGTCATCCGAATCATCGAGATCTGGCAGTACAGACGGCTCTTTGGGGCATCTTCTGGTAGTACTGCGTTTAGTTTCAACGATTGGTATCTCCAAGGGAAGGTAGTTGCATGGTAGGAGCATGTTCCTGTGTAGCACTCTAATGCGACCCTTGCCAGTGTCTGGTTTCACTTGATATACCGGGTTTTGTCCGAATTGCTTCACAACGATGTGAATTTGCTGTTCCCAGTGGGACCGCAGTTTCCCAGGACCACCGCGTTCTCCCAAGTTTCTAACTAGAACTCGGTCTCCCGGGATCAGTGAGGTACAGCGAATCTTCCGGTCATATAATTTCTTTCGCTGGCCACTCTTACGATCAGCTTGTTGTCGTGCACATTCATATGCTTGCTGCATCTGGTTACGCCAATTATTAGCGTACTCAGTCCGACTCGTGGTTTCGTGATCTTCCATTCCGCCCAATCCGAAAAGCAGATCCACCGGTAACCGTGGATGACGTCCAAATAATAGGAAGAAAGGTGAGAACCCCGTACTCTCATTCACAGTACTGTTGTACGCGTGCACAACTTTGTTCACGTGGTCACTCCAGTGGGATTTGTCATTCTCTGACAATGTCCTCAACATGCTCAGTAGGGTCCGGTTGAATCGTTCAACTTGTCCATTCCCTTGCGGGTGGTATGGGGTGGTTCGACTGGGTGTAATATTACTGTACTTCTGTAACTCGCGGAACAACGTATTCTCGAATTCCCGACCCTGGTCGTGGTGCAAACGACTTGGGAATCCGAACCGGAGAATAAAGTCCTCGAATATCTTCTTTGCTGCTGTTTTGGCACTTTTGTTGCGAGTAGGGTATGCTTGAGAATAACGGGTGAAATGATCAACGATGACTAACATGTATTCAAATCCACCACGACACCTTTCCAGATGTAGGTAGTCAATGGATACGAGCTGAAATGGAGCCGTCGTGCTGATGGGTTGGAGAGCAGCTCTCTCTGGTCGAGGTGGACGTCGATCTTTCAAACAACTGCATACCTGTGAGACATAATGGTGAATGTCCTTCTGCATCCTGGGCCAGAAGAAACGCGATCTTACTAGCTCTAACACTCGGTCAAGTCCTAGGTGTCCCATCTCATTATGTAATTTCCGTAGCACTTCGTCTCGGTAAGATTTCGGAAGTAACATCTGGGATCTGAACTCACCACCAGGGAGTTTAGTCAGCCTCCGGAATACACCACGATCGTCTAGTGACAGATGTTTCCACTCCTTGAGCCATAGTCTGGCTATTCGTGAGAGACTACCTCGTTCCGCCCTACTGGGATACTTTCCCTTCAGTTTATACGACAGCACGTCACCAAGGTCAGGATCATTCTCTTGTCGGGACCGAATCTCACTAGCAGGAATCGGTTTCAATGGCAGACCTTCTGTTGCGATACAGGTTGATTCCTCTTCCAGGCCAGCAGGATCGTCCGTCAAGGCAGATACCCAAGCTGCAACATTCTGGACACTCACGGACTGTGTCACTGCACCAAGTACATCCAGTGAAACCTCCTCAGGGTATGTTTGTTTCAGCTCTTCAACACGCAGAGGCATCCGAGAGAGCCCGTCCGCATCAGCATTTTTCTTTCCTGGTCTGTAACATATCTTGAACCGATAGTCAGCCAATTCTGCGACCCATCTCTGGCGTGTGCAATCCAGGCGTGCAGAGGTCAAAATATAGGTCAGCGGATTGTTATCCGTTAGGACGGTGAAATGTGGACAATAATACAGGTAGTCACGGAAACGCTCAGTCAATGCCCACTTCAACGCCAAAAACTCCAATTTGCCTGAGTGCAAATGGTACTTTTGTTCAGCGGGAGTTAGAGTCCTTGACCCGTAACCAATGACGCGCAGAATTCCGTCTTCTCCTGGTTGATAAAGTATTGCCCCAAGGCCATCTTGAGACGCATCGGTGTGAACAACAAATGGCTTTTCGCAGTTCGGGTAGCCCATCACTTGTTCCTGACACAATTGATCGACGAGGTCGCAGAGGCACGTCTGGTGCTCCTCTGTCCAGAATACAGTCTGACTCGATGGTGCCTGTCCCGTATTACGTCCTTTCCGTTTTCCCTTTGGACGGAGGGTATTGGACTTCTGTGCCACACACTTCAACAGGGCATACAAGGGCTTCGCTTTCTGGGAGAAATTGGAAATATAACGGCGGTAATAGCCCAAAAATCCCATCAGACGCCTCACATCTCCGACGTTCGTTGGAGTACGCTGAGTGAGAGCTCGGACAGCATCCAGTTCCTTAGGGTCCATCTGATATCCATCTTTAGACACAATATGTCCCAAATATCGCACCTGTCGCCTGAATATCTCACATTTGGCTGGTTTTAGCTTGGCTCCTGCATCTCTTAGTCTTCTCAGCACGGTTCGAAGGTGGTTGATGTGTTCTTCAAACGAATGACTATACACGATAACATCGTCCAAGTAGGGAAGGCAGAGTTCATCTCGAATGCCCTCCAACACATTGTCCATACAGCGTTGGAAGGCTCCCGGTGCTCCTGTTAAACCGAAAGGGATACGTTTCCAGTGATACAGCCCCCAAGGTGTCACGAATGCTGTATAATTCTGACAGTTTTCCTTGACGTACCCTTGGTGATAGGCTTTACCTTGGTCCAACACAGAGAACCATGAGTTACCTCCTAAACTGTCTAGCGCATCTTGAACTCTGGGTATAGGTTGCCTATCCTGGTGAAATTTCTGGTTCAGCAATATATAGTCAATACATAGTCGCAAGCTTCCGTCCTTCTTACGAACTGCTACCATGGGCGACGAGTAGACCGACGATGATTTCACAATCCACCCCTGTCTGAACAAGTCCAGCAAGTACTCTTTGACCTCACCATACAGCGACCGCGGAATCGACAGATAGTGTTTCTGAACAGGTACCTCATCGCGCAATCGGATATCTAGCTGTAAGGATGGTATGTTTCCAATTTCACCATCTTTGGAGAATGCATCACTCTCTTCCCTCAACAAGGTACGAACAGTCTCTTTCTGGGTTTCAGTGAGTGGCGATTCACTGAGGTCCACTGCTGGGTCCAATGAATCCCTATCTGGCTCTTTTGATGATTCTGGAGATGACGGTTGACTCACACTCTGAGGCTGGCTAACTGACAACTCTGGTGACCCCACTTGTATTGAACCGCCTGTAATGAACCTAAACAGATTCTACCTGGCATTTTGACAGAGTGCTGAGTGGTATTTGCAATACTAACTTTAACTGTTGAGCGATTACCATTACTCAGTCTAACTAAGGATTGGGACAACTCAAGACCGTCAGGCCAAGGGGCCTCTACACTTGGTTCAAATAGAGCAGTTCGTGTGTTCCCTACTGGTCCTGTTCGTACAGAACATCTAACCGACCTAGATTCACCGGCTGGTATTTGTACACTCTCTTTACCACACAGTACTTCACCGATCACATCTGACTTATCTTCTCGGATAAAACTAACAAGGGCGGTAGCTCCCTTCCTGTCTATTTTAGGCAGAGAACTCTCTACAGCACTCACTTTGGCAGATTCATGGACAACAGATTCATTCAGGTATCTTTCAATTACATTGTATCCTACTATCACAGTGTCTACCTCAGTCAGTGACGTTATCAGGAAGGGTACAGGTAATTTATTTTGTTTCCCTCAAGTAACCCAAACTCTACTTCTATCCAGCCAGTGAAAGGTATTGCTGACCCATTCGCTGCTCTAAGGTTCAATGACTGTTCGGGACCCAACAACTCTTCACGTTGGGCACACCGGTTCTCGTCAGATCACCGAAGTTAAGCAGCGTTGAGCTCGGTCAATACTTGGATGGGTGACAGGGTGCTGTACTGACTGGGCTGATCAGTGTCCAGAATAATAGGAACTGTGGACACTCTCGTGTTCTGGCACATGTAGGCACCGTCGTGATATGACTGAAACAATGTTGAAAACGACATTAAATCCTACTCACTCACTCACTCACTCGATGGGTCGGACAACGTTCTTACCTAAATGTTCATCAACCCATTTCTCTGGCACAATACACACTTGTGACCCAGTGTCCCACAGAACTTCAGTCTCAATGTCATTCAAAGTACATCTCATGTTACACTGATTACCTACTAACTTAATCAATCTACTCTGTTGCTGAGCTGAGGAGACATGTGGTGCCCTTCAGTTCATTTAGTGTCCAATTGTTTTCCTGTGACCGTTCTAGTTCTTGTATGGCCTGACAGATAGTTTTGTGAGTGGACCAGTGTGACACTTGACACTTCTCAGAACAGTACTTACTTGTCACACATCCAGTACAAGTGAACAATACCTTAACATTCTTGCCACAGTTCACACAGCAGGACGATTTGTCACTTGAGGTCATATCACGTCCTGTTGTTATGACCTCTTCTAGTTTCCCGAATGATCGGTTCTCCCATCATCAGATCTCCAACTGCCAGGTCTTTGATTATTTGGATCACAGTCCACAAGATAATGGTCACTGGAGCCACACCGGAAACAGTGATGACATCGTTCACCCGTCCGCTGGCATGTTCTACATCCATAGCGACGTTGTGGATAGCGCCCTTGGGAGGATTGACAGACATCTGAAGCGCCTTGAGGGGACTGACTGACATTTGAAGTCACAGGTGCCCGTGTGACAGTCTCTTTAATAGCTTGGATCTCCGCTTTTAGTTCTTGTAGCATCTTGTCAGTCTTATCCTCCTTTGCGTCCGCATCCACAACTTGTACTCGTCCACGTCTTGGCTCGGGCTGGTATTTCTTCTTCCTCTCCGCGTCTGCGAGAATGGAAATCGTGAGCTGGCGAAGAACTTCCTCATCGGTGGGGTCTCCCTCTAGAAGGGCCTTCAGATCCTGAGACAGTGCAGTTTCGCGAAGGCCAGTATATATTGCTCTAAACGCCATGCGTTTCAACAGTACTGGGTCGTACGATAACCCAGACCCCTCTTCTTGCGATGCGAATGTAACTTTTTGACGCAAGTCCAGGACACATAGTACAAAGTCTTGCGGGCCCTCATTTCCCCTCTGGCTTGCATTGCTCAGTTGCTGATATAGTTCTGTAGCTGATTGTTCTTGATAATACGAACGCAACAACTGTCTTAACAAAGCCAGACTCAAATCTGCTTTGCCTTCTAAGTAGCTTCTCAACTGCTGGTTTGGCTGGACGGCGCGAATCACAGCCTCGACAATTTCACGCTCACTAAATCCTCGAGCTACAGCGGAGTCGATTTGACGACTGAGACTCACAAAAGTTATTCCGGCAGAACCGCCTACTTGTCCACTGATTTTGAAATCTTGATGGAAAACTTCACGTTTCGGGGTAACAGACGACGTTTCATGTTTCTGTCTCACCGCAAACAATAATGTAGTCAGTGGTTGTAGCAGTTCAGGATTCCCCGCATTTAAATTCACTTGAGCTTCAATCGCTTTCAAATATATCATCTTGTTCTTTTCCACTGATTTCACTGTTATCTTCAGCTCTTCAACCAATTCTTGAAGCTGTTTCTCCTCAAGACTGTAGAGCATTGACTTGATCTCGACCTCCATCTTCTCCATGTTTTTATCCATCCTGGCAAGCTCGCCAAATATGTAGCCCGTACGATCCGGCTCTACATATACATTAACCCAGGGTCTATGGATTTTGTAGTCTACGCACGCTAGTTCGTCCTCCGTGAGGCCTTACACATGCGCAGAACTGAAAAACACGAAGAGCAGTGGAGTCAATTCACGTTTACTTCGTTCACAAATCGAGCGCCAACAACGTTACATCAATTCAATCAGAAATAACAATATCAACAATTAATCTCATACATGGGCTTGTCTAAATCTTACAGGTGATATGGGCTTGGTTCATGAGCAAGTTACGCAACAGAAACATCTGCAATCTGACACACTATCTGATTATTGCGGGTGAAAGACCAGGACTTTCCCCTTTCTATACTACTAATGGTCCCATGATCATCGGATCATAAATGAAAGGAAAAACATCAAATAAAAGTGAAAATAGATCTGGGATCAATTATAATAATGATCTCGAATCAATTTACGTGTGTATAATGATTCTACACCTTAATCTGATTCTAATCTGAAAATCTCATACAATCTGATTCTAATCCGAAAATCTCACACAATCTGATTATAATCAGATTCGCTAATCAAATTCTCCACAGACATTGCATAACACTTGAGAACAATCAGTGATACTTCCTAACTCCAAAATCGGACGATCTGATTACAATCTGATTCGATATATTGACGTCTACATTAATCTCTAGTGGCATATTCAATAATTAGGAGGTAATAATAATCAATTAAGGACTCCAGCATATCATTTGAATACAATCCGATTACAATCAGATTCGCGATCAGGGCATTTATATAATCTTCCGAAACATATTTAATGAATAAACATTCATTAATCGTCATCAGGACTCAAATCAGATTCACCTCTCATAAACATAATCACTCACCAAACATTCTGACATGTCTATAAGGCTGAGCCAGGGTATTACCCATAATACCAGGAATCTCTTTCTAATATGATGGCAATAAACTTCTGAACTATTCTAATAATAATTTGATTCAATATAATTGCATAAAATAGATCACCAGGGGATAACGAAATAAATGATCTTGATGATGCCAATATTGTCCTGTCCATCGAAACCCACAAGGATTCATCAATAAATGAATACTAATAACTCATAATGTAATTCAATAAATCTCGCAATTAATTCAGCATTCCTTCATTAATTAATTCAATTACTGCAATCATTCCCAACATAACCACAACTATAACTCCAACGTACATGAATAATAACTTCACAGAGAAGCGGATGACTAGGCTGGTTATTGAGAAACCCACTCCCCCTTAATAATATATACCTGAGCTAACACCCAGTTTCCGATACTAGTACATATTTACGTCAAACAAATTTATCCAACGTATCAATCGTGTTACTAGCATTACTTATACATCGGTAACTACAAAGATCTAGATGTACATATCTCTTCACTATTATCGGAGCACTAATCTCACAATGTAAAACCCCTTTACCGACATAGCAACGTATATGCAACGTTTACCCGCGCAAAGTGGAAACGTATGTAGGTCAACCCCACTAATGACAGATTTTTACTATTTTCACATAGAAAATCGCCTTTTCCGGCACTGACACTTAGCCAAATTATGCTAAACTAGTTCATAATAATTCTTACATGACTGTACAATCAAATACGAAGGTAGTTCCTACCTAAAAAACACGAAGAAGAGCAGTGGAGTCAATTCACGTTTACTTCGTTCACAAATCGAGCGCCAACAACGGCACTTCCGCCCCTCCGAGACCAAAGAGCGTCACACAGTTGTCTGGTCTCTGTCATAACGCATACAACAAACTGGGCAAAATGTGACATGGTGAATCGACTACACTACAAAAGGATTCCGATCCCTGTCATTTTATATCATTGTCGCTTGCGTAATTCCTGGCTTAGGATTTGTCGCACACGCATCGCCTAACAACAGCTTCGTGGAGGAGGTGTAGCATCTCCGGACTCATCTTACAACTTGCCAAGTCCCATATGTAAAACTTCGGAGAAGCTAGGTTATCGGAATTCGTTCCGCGGAAGTTTTGCTCCGGGGTTGTGTATTTTGGACTGTGCATACTTAAATGTAGTTTGAAGGTGATGTTTGTTCAAGCCTTCGATGGTGGTTTGCTGTTAGTTTGCCCACTTCTATTGAGCCCCCGGAGGTGTCTTGTTGATCTCGTGAAATAATTGGTCAACCTTGTTGTGGGCATCCTTTGAAACTGTCCAGGGATGTACACAAAGTGCGGATGTATTAATTTACAAATGTGGTTCATTTATATTTTTAAATTTTAGTTACTATGAAAACACCTATGGTGAACTCCCTAGGAATTCAATCATATGGAGTGCATTTTCTCACTCAAACATATTTGTTAGATTTATTAAATGGAATGGAGGACTGTAATGGGAGGCACTTGTACCAGTGCTTTTACTAGCTTACAGCTAGTGGGAATTTCCATTTAGCTCAGTCGGTAGAGCGCTGGTGTAGCAAGTAAGAGAACCCCGGATCGAATTCCGATAGTGTATAAAAATCTTCATCCTTTTAGGGTGATTGACTTACTAGATCATTTACTCCTTATGGTATATGTGTAGACAAATATTATTTTAACTCCATTTATAATATAAACTGAACCATTTTTTGAATATTTATCAGTATACATGTGCAATATTCACGCAATTTGATGTGCATGTCAATTTGCAGGGGTGTAAGGTGATTGGATTTGCAGGATCCTCCGAAAAATGCAACAAACTGATTGAACTAGGCTTCGATGAAGCTTTCAACTACAAGACGACATCAGTGACAAAAGCTCTTGATATCGCAGCGCCAGATGGTGTGGATTGTTTCTTTGACAACGTTAGTATAAACACCATGACAAGCAGTATTATTATGCATCAATCCATGGAAATTTTAAATCACTAAGCTATAAAAGTGCTGAGGGGCGGGGTTCTGAAATTATTGGTAGAACTGTGTTTTGTCATTATGTTGATATATAGAAAAAACAACAACACTCACATAGTGTGTGGGAGGGGTCTTTGATAATAGCATAACCTAATATATGTGAACAAGTGGTGACTCTATCTCTTGAAACCCTGACTTGAAAATTTGTGTGCAGTTTCCTGAAACACGATATTACATACCTCACTACAATTTAATGTCACCCTATATATGTATGATATTCTGAAATCTTGCATCTAACACACTTAATGATCCCCACCCCATGACCATCATCCCCACCCTCTTGGCCCTCATTCCACGACCCGCATTCCCACTCCAATGGTGCTCATCCCCACTCCCATTTCCCTCATCCCCACCCTTATGGCCCTCGTCCCACCCCCATGGCCGTCATCCCCACTCCCATTGCCCTCTTTCCCACCCTTATGACCCTCATCCCACACCCATGCCCCTTCCCCCCCCCCCCCACAGTCCAATTGCTTTCATCTTCATCCACATGGTGCTCATCCCTCCCCCTAGGCTATTATCCCCACTCCCATGACCCTCATTCCCACTCCCATGATCCTTATCCCCACTCCTATTGCCCTCATGGTTCTCATCCAACCTCATGGCCCTCATCTCCACACTATGTCCCTCATTATCCCACCCCATGGTCGTCGTCCCTGCCTTGCATGATGTCAATCCTCCTCTCCTCCTCTCCTCCAAGGCCATCATCCCCACTCCAATGTCCCCATCCCCACTCCAATGTCCCCATCCCCACTCCAATGTCCCCATCCCCACCCCATGGACCTCATGCATCCTCACCCCCATGGCCACCATCCCCACCTCAATGTACCTCATGCCCACCCTCATGGCCTCATTCCCACCTGCATGGCCCTCATCCCCACCCACATGGCCCACATCCCCACCTCCATGCTCCTCATCCCCAACACAATTGACCTTGTCCTCAGCACCATGGCCCTCATTCCCACCCCATGTTCGTCATCCTCACCCTGCTGTCAATCCTCCTCTCCTCCAAGGCCATCATCTTCACCCCAATGTCCCCATCCCCATCATAGTTTTCATATTTGACAACAGCGCGGTTAATATATACAGTAAAAGCAAGAATATCAGTCAGAGACACTGGAAAATTTTCCTCCGCTTGGATGAACTTCAGTCTCGCCATACCAACGTACACAACGTCTAGAATAGGGATGGCGTCAGTTGTACAACACTCCACATTATGATGTCGTCCCACAAGCAGTGATGACACCCACTTTCAATTGTGACATTGCAATGTTGGCGACCAAGCCACACATTTTAGATGGTCATTTTCTCCCATTTTTTCATGAATGCTAGACAGACTAAAGGCAAACTCATCTGGCTACTCAGTAATGAAGATGAAACTGTAATATACAATGTGAGTGCTTATCTGGTTGCTGCTTTTAAGTGCAGGGACGAGGCTATCCAAACAACACCGAGATAGTGCCCCACACAGAAACCAGTATTTTGTCATTCCATTCTTTGTGTTTGTTCTGGCATGTTGCAAACAGTGGAGTAAATGATCCTGCACGTTCCACGGGATGACCAGAGAGCTGCTAAACGTACGCCATATGTTCTGTTCAAGTTCATTATTTCAGAACTTGTAACTTGTAAATCAACTGATCAATGAATAAGGGAGATAACTCCCAAATCTGTGATAGCTCTGCCCGAGAGGGTGCCATGATTGGCTGAATAAAGTATCTATCTGTCTATCTATCTTATCTATCTGAAGTTGACATTGATGTGGTCAGATATACTATTACTTTGTTCTCTTCCTGTTGTAACATATGTCACTCTCACAGTCAGAAAACTGGACGGCAGTCACGATTTATTCGTCTAGATTTTCAGGTCGATAATCTTCAAGTAATATGATAACACACATGGTGTGTATTCCAAACCAACATGTGAATATGTCAGTTGATCATCTGATGGTAACTTTCGGTTGTAGGTAGGAGGGACAATGGCCAGTGCAGTGATCCAGAAGATGCGTACAGGGGGCAGAATGTGTTCATGTGGCTGTATATCATCATATAACCAGGATTCCTCTGAACCCGAGCCTGGTAAGGTTACAAAGAGGTCTTTCATCTGAAAATGTGGAGTTAAAAAACAATGGGGCAATTCCACAATACCAAATAACCAATCAGATTCTATGATTGCCACTTCCTGTTCGGAGATTTTGTAACCAATCAGAGGACAGAACTAACAAATCTGGTGATCGCGATATCCATTTTCTGGTCCTATTGTGCAGGTGTCCCATCAGAAGACGCATCATTAAAATCTGTTGACAAAAGAAATGGCTGAGATAATTGGGTCATATTCTGAACTATAGTAATCCCTCTAATAATTCAATCACAGAAAGTGAAATCTTTTAGTATAAACTCAGGTGTGATCAAATTTATTAGAACAGGAAGTTTGCAAAATGGTTCAAAATCATGCAGATAATCCATTGTTTTTTCAGCGATGTTAGAGGGTTATCAAATTTATTAGAACAGCTGATTGAATTTTATCTCCAGTATTGGGGGTGAATGAATTTTGATAAGGGGATTGAATTATTAGAAGTATTACACCCTCATTATCTTGTCCACAATTTGTCCCAGGTAAATGTCATTATAATGACTATTCTCATGTACAGTGAAATGACCATGCTCGGGACCAGATTACAGTGTCGGTCTTGATAGGGTTCTGGTTTATCAAGATTCAAAATAGTTCAAATTTGAGTGAATTGGGACCATGGATAAAATGTCAGTATTTATAGGTTGGTTGCTTCACTCAGATGTCGGTATACACAGGTTTCACTGTAATACGGTGTAAAACTCATACAGTCATAGCAACTAGGTTATATCATCCCACATATGTATATGGGATGAGCATGTGTGACTCAGGCTGATCAATTACAATGCTCGAAACAAGCTACGGGCATGATGCACTCAGGCAACATTTCTCTTGGAGTGTCATTGAAATTTCTACTAAAATATTGATTAAAGTAATGATTTAAATTATATGGGAAAAAGAATCCCATATTAACGTGATTATCTTCGACTGATGGCTCAGTTGGGATCTATTTTCCTTTACTGATCGAGTGGAATTTTCATCCCATGATCAAGTTATATTGGGATATCCTCATATGATGTTATAATGAATGTTTTTATAAACAGGATCCACTGTATATGTGACCCTTGAGTCATTTCAAAGACTGGATCGAGTGAATGAGTAGCATGTATTTGTTTTATTTCCAAAAGGAGAACATTCCTGGTTTTATCAAAAATGGCTGACAAAAATACCAAAATATGAAAATATATTTGTTCCCCTAAGCTCCTCTCTCTTATAATAATTGTTATGAGTTCTTTATTTTGAGAAGGTAACACAATCAGTTTGCATAAACTGTTCTCCCTTAAGGCTCTCCTATAATAACAGCAGAATACATATATCTAAAGCATGACATACAGGAATTTTAGCTGAAAATATTTACAAATGTACATAGTTGTCTCCTAGAAGAGTTCACAGACTTGGCTTCCTTCATGGACTGGGGAAGGCTGTTTCAAATTGGGCCAGAGTATCCGAAACTTCCCTTGAAGTATTCAGCTCTGCATTTAGGGATATACATTTTGTTTATGGTGGTTGATCTTAAGAGTTTTCTTTGCACTGTCGGCAGTGTTCAGATATAATTAAGAAATTTCTTGCCTTTGTTCAAATTCTCTGCAATGTATATGGCACAGTTGTTTGAGGCACATCTCCAGACCTGCTTTCCAGCTAACTGTCTGATTTCTTTGTTTCATTTGCAGTACCCTCCCCATACAGTTCCATCCTGATGAACAAGCTGAACATCAAAGCTTTTGCTATATTTGACAACATGCACCGCTACAATGAGGCGCAAAAGCAACTGCTGGAGTGGATACAGCAGGTCTGTAAAATCGTCTGAAATATTGCCATCTTTCTCTGAGAGATGGATGATTCAGATTTTGCTATATTTGACAACATGCACCGCTACAATGAGGCGCAGGTACAACTGCTGGAGTGGATACAGCAGGTCTGTAAAATTGTCTGAAATATTGCCATCTTTCTCTGAGAGATGGATGATTCAGATTTTACTATATTTGACAACATGCACCGCTACAATGAGGTGCAGATACAACTGCTGGAGTGGATACAACAGGTCTGTAAAATCGTGTGAAATATTGCCATCTTTCTCTGAGAGATGGATGATTCAGATTTTGCTATATTTGACAACATGCACCGCTACAATGAGGCGCAGATACAACTGCTGGAGTGGATACAGCAGGTCTGTAAAATCGTCTGAAATATTGTCATCTTTCTCTGAGAGATGGATGATTCAGATTTTACTATATTTGACAACATGCACCGCTACAATGAGGCGCAGATACAACTGCTGGAGTGGATACAGCAGGTCTGTAAAATCATCTGAAATATTGCCATCTTTCTCTGAGAGATGGATGATTCAGATTTTGCTATATTTGACAACATGCACCGCTACAATGAGGCGCAGATACAACTGCTGGAGTGGATACAGCAGGTCTGTAAAATCGTCTGAAATATTGCCATCTTTCTCTGAGAGATGGATGATTCAGATTTTACTATATTTGACAACATGCACCGCTACAATGAGGCGCAGATACAACTGCTGGAGTGGATACAGCAGGTCTGTAAAATCGTCTGAAATATTGCCATCTTTCTCTGAGAGATGGATGATTCAGATTTTGCTATATTTGACAACATGCACCGCTACAATGAGGCGCAGATACAACTGCTGGAGTGGATACAGCAGGTCTGTAAAATTGTCTGAAATATTGCCATCTTTCTCTGAGAGATGGATGATTCAGATTTTACTATATTTGACAACATGCACCGCTACAATGAGGCGCAGATACAACTGCTGGAGTGGATACAGCAGGTCTGTAAAATCGTCTGAAATATTGCCATCTTTCTCTGAGAGATGGATGATTCAGATTTTACTATATTTGACAACAGGCACCGCTACAATGAGGCGCAGATACAACTGCTGGAGTGGATACAGCAGGTCTGTAAAATCGTCTGAAATATTGCCATCTTTCTCTGAGAGATGGATGATTCAGATTTTGCTCATCCTCCGTAGATGATTTAGACTGAATTCAGATTTATTATCCAGTTGAATTAGATATAAGGTCTGAGATGGATAGATATTGATAGTGCAGCGGGGTGTTCACAAGACATATCCCACTGTCAAGGAAAACAGTGGATATATGTTAGTGCTGGTGAGGCAAGTGATTCAACTATCTATCGCTGTCTGCTGACAATTTTGAGGTAACTGAGTGTGCTGTTGGTGTTGGTGGTGACCATGAAACCACTGCTGTCTTGCCGCATGTCACTTTCAAATTTGAATTGGGAACTTCATTCAGTCAATAGATGATTCACATCTGTTCTGTTCCTGATTTTCTTAACTTAAGTCTTGATTTTGCTCTTTTAAGGATGTCTGCTAGTGGTGAATCAAAGTAATTAACTTTTTGAATAATGTGTGTTGTTACATATTTATAATTGTGTAATATGTGGAAAAACAAAGAAAAAAATATAGGTTGGTGTGCATTTTTTAGCTGTGGACAACGCTAAGTGGACTGACCCATGCTCAATTTGATAACCCAGAAAACATAGGGAATAGCCCTAGTTTTGAAGCATATTCATGAAAAATTCATATAAATAGTATTTAACTTTTTCTTATATTCTAACTGTTTACAGATAATCACATTGTCTATCAAAATGTATCAAACTGGATGGATGTTGGTGTGCAAATTTCTCGGCTAGAAGGCTTTGAAGGAAATCCCCATCTCTTAACCTGAGGAAGGGAGATAACCCAATAGGAAAAACGGGTAAATGGCTGCCAAAGCCATAAACCACCAGCGGACATCCTTAAGAGACCATGTGGAAAAGTCTCCACAACATCATTTTACTTGAGGAATGTGCACTATAAATATGCTCCGTGAAGTAAGGTGTTCCACGGGAATAATCCATTTGATGTGATCATTTGGGATGTGTTTATTTTGCGAAGAGTGGTCATAGGGCACCACCTTATCAGTACATGAAAGTGAGGTGCTTTGGGTTGTGACGTTGTCCTTGGTCCATGCGATGTAACAGAGATGACATCAATGGTAGCCATCTCAGGGTTACAGCAACATCACCCTGTCACTGTATTTGTGTTGCACTGGTTTCTGGCTAATTGCTTACGAGCTCATTAGAGCTGTAGTTTTATTACTGGTTCCTGGTAATGAATTATTAATGATATTTTCTAATTGACAAATCATTCGACATTACATCTGTCGAAAGTTTTGGGGTTACTCCCCTTCATACGGCATTGTGATTGTATCTGCTCCTAGAGAGCACTTTGATTACCATTGAATTAAAAATCTGAAAGTCGTCAGAACGCTATTGTTACTTCCACTAAACTCGGACATCATCCTTCCTCAAGTCTGACATAATTTTACCTCAAATCTGACGTATCTAATGGCTGAGCCATACAGTTGGTTAACGTGAAAAAAATAGCCCTATATCTGACATAAAATAGATTATTCCCGTTTATCAATTCATCATTTCACAAAGACATAATCAAGGAGGATGTGTAGAGCAGATACCACGTTCAGGCGAGTTCTCCTTTAAATCATTGACTACAACAAGCTGCTGTGTGTGGCTCCTGTTATGTAATTTTCCCTACGGAATAAATATTCATGACTGGATGGAATAAATTATGCAAATCATGAAAAATTATGCATAAATTATAAGCCAGTGACATCGGCTCTTCATTAGAAATTTACGGAACAGGAGCCACTCACAGCCGCTTGTCATAGTCTTCCGTCCAGTCATGTGAATATTTATTCCGTAGGCAAAGAGTTAAATCAGACCACCTGGCCTGATGTTAATACTATGTAATAATGTCCAGTCCTCGAGCAGCTGGTATGATGTGACGTCACAATTTATATGGGAAATATATGTGAACCTGAATTTAGCTGGTCTTGCAGTACCAACTTTCTTAAACGTCTTGCAGATGGAAAACTTTGAATGAAGCCAAAGGAAGTAGAAAGGCTGATATTTATATCATCTAACTGTTAGAAAATATAAAAAGGAAAATCTAAAAATCTTTGTAGTTCTTTCACTTTTAAATCATCTTAAATGGTCTATCCATTACTTATCATTTTTTGTACTTTCAGGGAAAACTGAAACCTCTGGAAACAATAACAGAAGGCTTTGATAAGATGCCAGATGCATTTATTGGCCTGTTCACAGGGGATAATGTGGGAAAAGCAGTTGTGAAAGTATAACCCTCGACTAGGACTGCAAATGTCTTCACAAAAGTCATGCAGAACAGGACCAGGCGATTTCTGGACATTTCAAACAGGACGACGGTGTTTCTCGGCACACAAAACAGCATCAGTATATTTGAAGAAAGGATCATTACACTTTATATCTTAATGAATGTAGTGGCAAATTAATGTTGAATATATATACCAGTTATCAGTAGTTGGAGATATTCTCCATGCTGAATCATAGGAAGAAATGGAATTAAAGTACCCAGACATTGACTCGCCAAACAGTAGGTTCTACGTTTGAGTCAGTCTATTGTGTGAAATTGATATCAGAAAGTCGGGATTGCAAGGAAAGAATATAATAGAAGGGCAAAACATCTGGCAGATAAATTGTTATAATAAATTGTTGTCTGAAAGAAAGATATACTTCAATGAAGATCATGATCATGAGTTGCTTTACAGAATGAAATCAGATGTTTCATGTTTGTGGACCAATCAACTGACTGAGAAACTCAGTGGCTAATAATTCTGTCACCCTAGTAGAATTTAATCTAAGTTTTTGAAAAAAAACCCCCAGTTCTACTAACTTTGATCACCCTCTTAAGTCATTAAATTAACCAAAAAACTAATGGATTACATACATGAGTTTGGACCATTTTGTCAACCACCTGCTCTAATAAATCTTTGGATATTTTGGTGAGAAATTTCACTTCCTTTTATTGAATTATTAAGGAAATTACCATATTACTTGAGCTACTCTGAATTAAAAAAATTGAAATATTTTTCGGAAGTTTTTGTTATTTCAATCTAGTGACCTTTATTATTACAATGGTCTTATAGGTGGTCTTGCAGTCATTTTAAAAAAGATCAGCCGACCGACTCGCTACTGGTTGATCGGTTGTTGGGAAATATTGAGTTTATAGAAACAGCAGTGCATCATGGGATATCTTCCTGTTCAAAACATTTGATTGGTCAATTCAAGTGGGGCCAAGTTAAAATTTTGGTTTCCATACAGTAACTTTTGAAAAATTCTTTTCAAATTTGGTATGTGGGTACCTCACCTCAAGATCTCGCTTGGAATTGTTTTTCGCGCAGATCTGCCTATAGGTGGCACTACCTGAAGGCAAAGTTAAAATTTTGTTTCCGGACAATAACTTTTCAAAAACAGAACGGATTCTTTTCAAATTTGGTATGTGGGTACCAGTACCTCGCCTGAAAATCTTGCTTGGGATTGTTTTTCGCACTGATTCACCTATAGTTGACACCACCTGGGGGCTAAGTTAAATTTTAGTTTCTGAACAATAACTTCTGAAAAACTGACCGGATTAGGACAAATTCGGTAATTGTGGGTACCTTGCCACTGGAGACCCTTGACATTGTTCTCCATGCCTGGTACTGAATGTTATGGTTCCAAGCCAAAGCAGTTGTTTCAAACTTGGGTGACTTCAACTGCTCTGGTTTTCATGTATTCTTATGGTCATTTCTACAACATGTGTATGATTGTTTCTGGTACACTTCTCTAAGGTATATTCCCACCAGTAAGAAGTCTGAGGTGACTGAACACAATTTCACAGTGAGTATTGGCTCAGCTAGCGGTTGTGGTTGGCCAGAGCCATACTCCGTGTTACAGCTCAGAAAATCCCTGTTCTGCACCAAAAAATTTATGAATGTAACATTTTTTCAGTAGGCCTACCATAATCATTATCACATAGAATTTATACAGATTTCGTACATTACTCTCTTTTTCTCCCCAGCATTCAAGGCGGTCTTCAAAAAGGTTTAAAAATTGAAAATCTATGTAAATGTGTTATGTTGTGGGACATAAAATCAAACATGGGAAATGACAATTTTAGGACCATATAAAATTTTAGAACCAAAGGAACAACTACTAGACTGCTTGCAATATGCAAAGTATGAATGGATTACATCAGATTTTTCAAAGATTTTGCCCATTCTGGACACGAATTCATTAGACATTGGCTCAAATGGAAGCGAATAGATGAGTAGTGTTCTGAAAATATATCTTGTCACAATAAAGGGGTCGACAACTCTTAGTCACAATCAGGGGAAAATAACTCAAATAAAATTTAGAAGTCTTTGATGTTGGGAGGCAAAAACCGAGTACATGTTTTTGTCGGGAACCCTTCGCGGATGTGTTACTTCCATCGTAGACATACATTGTAACTTTCTTGTGTGTTGTACATGTTTGTTTGAATCAATTGTATCAAAGAAGGGGGAGGGGTATTGATTGTACGCTCCACGTGGGCACCTGATTGGTTAATAAATTCTATTCTATTCTATTCTATTCTATTCTACATTTGTAAGGTTTCTGATAGCAGTCGGGCCTGGCGGTCGAAGTCCGAGGTGAAAAACCGGGAACAGTTTGATCTGCATTTATGACATTGACAAATATATTTCTGTAACTCGGACAACATCAAGAAAATTTTGTCAAGAGGAAAAGATGGAGCCTGCATCTTTCAGATCGTCAGATGCGGCGTCGGGAACAGTAAGCCCAGACTTAGTGAAGGAGAGGCAAGGATCGACGTTCGACACGCTGCAGATGACTTTTTTTTTGTATGACGGTCCACAACGAGTCCGGAGACAACGTTACGTTCGTGAGTCTACCGTATAGGAATCATTTAAAATCCAGAATTAAAACCTCGGTGCCTCCCCGCTCTAGGGTCTGTTGAGGATGAGTGGCATTTTTTATTGTCCTGCCCTTTCTACCATGCGCTCAGGCAGGGTATCGTCAATATTATATCTCAACAGCAGTATGATATATTTAACCTGTTCGAGCTTCTCCTGGACCCCCCTTCTGATATTGCCCCTGCCGTGGGATGCTTCGTTTATTGCTGCTTTGAAAAGAAGCGTGTATTACATTCAAGCAAGACTCCTGTCCCTTGAACAGTCTTTGTAATATAACTGAGAGTTATAGCCTTTATCTATTTGAATGTATTTAGGTCAGTTACTTATTAATTTGTTGTTGTACCCGGCCCCACGTGGGCATATATGTACAAATAAAGAAATCTGAATCTATGACCCCATTGCCCTGCCCTTTGTGTCCCCAATTTATGCCCCCCCCCCCTCTCCTGCCACACCCTTAATTATGCTCCTTGTAAATTTCTATACTCTTCCTCTCTCCTCTAGGCCCTAATTGTCCTTCCCTTCTGCTGTCTCTTGTCCCTCCCCTCTGTTCTGAATGCTGTTCAGCATTAGGACTGTTCTGTCATGCTTATCCTCCCTCTGATTAACTTTTTTTTTCAGTGACATTAAACCCTACGGGCTTGGGATCGATTCTCGTACAGATCAAATCTCGTACACCTCGCACGTGCGCGCGTTCAAAGCACGTGGTGACTTTCTATGTGGATTGCTTATGTGCGGGGATGAAGTTTAATTTGTCCGTCAAAATTTCTACTTCTTGGTATGTTTGGAAGTATTATTTTTTTGTAAATTGTTTTCTGGAGCATACTTACTTGTGGTTTCCATCACGTGGGGAGTCCATTTTATCGCCAACCAATATATGTAACCTGACTGATGATCATGATATTCATTCTACGAAAGCCAGACGACAATCCCATTTCGACAGCTGTGTTTATGTCATGTGACACGGGGCGCAGTCATTGTTTTTCTTCAACTGCCCCTCTCCATCTGCGAACGAATGTTCATAATCAAATGGGGGCAAACTCACTTTTCCAGTAAATCAGGGTCATGTTCCAGTTGAATTTTACGTCATGAAATAGCATAAAAATATATCAATCTATATATTTCTGAAACGAGTATTTCTTCAGGATTCCAAATATATTATCAAAATTAAAATCGGATCATTATTGGATACGCTATCAGTTATTGACAGCCGCGGAGTTATAATTCCGATGATTACCGATGATTTTCCGGAGATAAAATAATCTCGTTTTTCATTCAACTAACAACAGTCGCTGTTCAGCCTTTAATTGCGGAAAAGTCAGATTGATAAATTGTCTCTTTAGTATGTTATTTCTTCTAAAAATACTCAAATAAACTATTTAAGTGCATGGACGATGACATTTACAACAATTCAGCATGAAATTGCGACTTTCGTCTGCTGTACGGGAATTGCTCTCTCTCGTGGGTTACAGGTACCGAAAAAGTTGAGTTAGTAACTGCTCCCGCACGTGCGGGGAAAGGTCACGTAACCCGCGAAACTCATCCCAGGAAAGGGTCTTGATCCCAGCACTAACCAGGTCAGTTTTTGTGTCTTTCAAAAAATTACTTTTATATAAAATTGAAATAAACCGTGAAAAGTGTACGAGAAATGATCCCCAGGCCGTACTCACTCCTTCACTCTTCTCTGTCCCTTAATTGTCCCTACCCTCTGTACTCCTTGTTCCTCCTCTCTAGTTCTGTTGCCCCTCCCTGCCATCCCTTGAATCTCTCCTCTGTTTTTCTTTCTCTCTCATCTGTTCTCCTTGTTCCCCTCTATCCCATGTTTTTGTGCCATCCGTTTCCCTTGTTTCTCCCCTCTGTGTCCCTTGTTCCTCTCCTCTGTCTCCCTTGTCCCTCTGGCTTCCTGCCCTTTCCTCCCTATCTGCACCGATAGTTTCCAGCGGTTAAGATGCAGAATGGGTTCAAAATCTAGTACAGTGAACCCTCATTATAACGACAAGTCACATTCGTTACAGCAATAACTTCATTATAATAATACAGTTTACAGAAACAAATGTACATAAATACACTTATTCTCTGTTTGTTATAACCTCAAATTCATTATAGCGACAAATTTAACTGAGCCAAATGTGGTCATCATAAAGAGGGATGACTAGTAGAATTTGAGCAAGAGCTCCTGAGCACTGTGTTTGTGGGTGGGTTTGGGATTGGAGAGGTGATGTAGACAGAAGGTAAACTGAAATCCGTCATGATAGTTTGTAAATATCATAGCTGGAGATCAGGATATGGCATGGTAACCAATGTGCAGGTTGACATGAAATTTGAGGTGGTTACCTCATAGGTTTTGACATGTGGTGACAGTTGACATGTTCATGTTTAAGGGTGAGTGAGTTAGTGAATATGATTTAAAGTCGCTTTCAACACTATTTTAATCATATCACAACGGTGGTTCCTATTCCTTTTCACACCCGCAAACCACATGGGTGGGCCCCTATTCCTTTTCACACCCGGGATCCCCACGGGTGTCCCAGTCAGTCGACTTTTACGACAAGCTCTCCGAGGAGCTGAGACCTCTTCTTACTATGACATGGAGTGCACAATAGTAAGAATAGGTCTCGGCTCCTCAGAGAGTTGTCATAAGAGGCGACTAACTGAGGCAACTGGGGAATCCCAGGTGTGAAAAGGAATAGGACCCCACTCGTGTGGTTTCCAGGTGTTTAATGGGGCAGAAACCGACAGGTTGCTGGATTTCTGGAAGTGGTAACCCACTGGCAACCTGAACAACCGGTTACCAATTATTTCCAGATTTGGTATAAATGTATGGTCTGAACTAGTTGGAGAAAAATGAAAAGATAGTGAAATGTTTCTGTCACTGCACTGGTACTGTATGTCTCAGACCTGTGAAATCCTGATTACAGTAATTCCCTTAATAATTCGATCACCGGAAGTGCAGCAAAAATGGCTTATATCTAGCAATATTCTTCATGGCACCAGGTACAAAGTGTCACATTTTGTCATTATATGACTTTTCTTCAATTGGAATGAAGAATGGGAATGCTACTTTCTCTCTGTGTTCAAATAACAGAGTTGAAAAGTGAACTTCCTGTGATTGAATTATTAGAGGAATTACCGTAGCAAACCTGGCCTGGCTACTGTTTGTCCTATTTTATAACTGGTGGCTACCTGGCACGTAGACCTCCCATATTATAACCTTATTAATGTGGTTAAAAACTGGGTCACATTTTACATTGACCTATATATTATTCCACAGGACTACATCATGTACTTGAATTTGTCAACACAAGTGATTACATCACTTGTAAATGTCCCTGATAGAAAGTAATGTAATTCTCCCGCAACTGACTTCAACTCCCTCTGTACCAACTATTTTGTACAATTCAAGGCAGTACAATTAACCTAGTCATAAAGGAATGAGTAAAATAGATATGTTACATATACATGTAGGCCTCCCAGCATGCCCAGTGAATGCCAATGGGCCTATATTTCTAGTATTTTATTAGATTTTTTCAAATTATAATAAAATGTTAATAACCGCTTATTGACTTGAATCTCTGTGAACACAAGTTCTGTCTTAATTTGCTTGGCAAGTTTATCAGGTTTGGTGAATGACAGAACAGACCTTTTCTTACATGTACGTATTTTAAATACTGTCAGAAGCAAATGTAGAAATGTTTATCATTAGATTAGACTAGCTGGACAGGTCAGCACTGTCACACATCAAACAGCCTACATGTATGTGAACTCTCTACACACACAAAACAAACTGTCAAGCTGGCATGTGGTGGATCATGAGTGTTATTAATATGTATGTTCATAGGCTGAGTATTAAAATTCCAGCATCGGTTCATTCCCCGTGATGCTCAATTTGTGTATTGAATCTGTGCGAACACGACAAACACCCAGTTAACGAAGCAGCTATGTTACTGTGAATGTGTTATAAGCAGAGAGGTGCTGGCCAATGCATTAATCTAATGATTCACACACTTCTAGTTCATGTTGGTGTAATAATATCTGTGCTTAACTACAAAATTCCCAATGAAAATGATTTTTCTTTATCCCAAAGCTCCTTCATGTTATTCAGGTAGCAGATAGATCTGGATATAACATGGATGTTTATGGTAAATTCCCTAATTCATTTACCCTTTAAAATTCAATCGGCCTCCAATTTTGTGGACAAAATTGAATCGGAATAATTATCATCAAGATTTTGGACCATTTTATCAACTTCATGTTCTAATAATTTTGATCACCCCCAGATTTCATGGTGGGAAATTTCACTTCCTGTGATTGAATTGTTAGGGAATTATCGTCCGTATGCTGAAAGTATGGGTCCGCTCCTGAATTAACCAGTTCAACAAAGAAATAAACAATGGGGTCTCCTCGTCAATCACCAATATTTAGTCGAATAATCTTTGACACAAACAAGTGACATCCATGTCTCATCTGAAAGAGAATGCATGAACAATTACTTCAGGGTAAATACCATTTATGTAGGCAAAAATAATCTTAAGAATGGCTTCATTTTTTCTGGAAAACTCTTAAATAGTAGAAAAATTTGTCCTGTTTAGTCCATTTTTTCAAAGAAATCTGTAAGAGTGATTCCAATGAAATACATTCTCATCTTCTACGTCAATCAATTTGAAATGGTGAAAAAAAACACATTGTCCTACCATCTTTGTAAAATTGTCCTGCCGTAAATGAGCCATGATTTTCACCCTTATCAAAGGGGCATAACTAGGCCATTGACACATTACTCACTGAAACAGTCTGTAGGTGAACACAAGCATTGATTCACTTATGTTCATTTGAAAGACTGACAATATCCAACCCCATGGTACTATAGATATCAGAAACTATAAACGTATGAAGAATTATCATATGGTCAAAAATGGTCGATGGTAATTCCCCTAATAATTCAATCACAGGAAGTTCAATTTTCAACTCTGTTATTCAAACACAGAGAAAAAGTAACATTCTCATTCTTCATTCAAATTGAAGAAAAGTTATATAATGACAAAATGTGACACTTTGTAGCTCGTGCCATGAAGAATATTTCCAGATATAACCCAGTTTTGCTGCAATTCCAGTGATAGAATTATGGGAATTACCGTATTATGAAATTAGATGGGGACCATTGCTACAAAACTCTGTCACTGTAACATGTTTAGAGCAGATTACTAAGAATACTAATATTCTTCATATATTTGACTGCGGAGTTCTTCAAGATTTTTGGCAGAGGTAAGTGTCTTGCACACCCAAGTCTTTTTGTTGAATTTTAGTTGGAAAGTGATCTGTTGTATTATTAGAGGCCTTTCCAGAATGTTCAATATGTAGGACCCTACTCATGGGGATCCTGGGTGTGAAAAGGAATAGGACCCAAAAGTTGTGATATGACTGAAATGTTGTTGAAGGCGAAGTTGAATCATATTGACTCACTAACTCTGAAAGGCCACTTGTGGCTTAGTTCAGGAAAAAATAATATGGCATATGAACACAAAAATGTATCTCCAGGGTCAAATATGATCACAACATAATACTTTTTACAGACACTTCTCTCAAAACCAGGCCTTTCACTTTGCAATGTGACAGGGTATTGTCTGAGATTTATACATATACCAGCAAATCTGGATTGCTCTGAGATGTTGCAAAATAGCTTGAAATTGTAATTTTACATTGTTCTGTGTAGTGTATCTTTCAGTAGTGTTATCAAGATTTGCTCAAATGTATACATTTATACACACATTTTACCTTGCAGAAAATCTGGCTCTGACTGATCCCAAATTCCAAGGGAAGTCATCAACTTACCTGGGTAGAGATGAAGCATATGATCAGACTATGGGAAAAGCCATCCATTTCGCAAAGAGAACAAAAGAACTGAATTTTGACAATATTATGGATCTCCGCTTCTTCAGAGAGTAAGAGGACTTGATTGGTTGGATGTTCTTCCAACTTTCTCCAGGAGCCAATGAAAACACGGGATTTCTTTTTGAAATTTGAATTGACCAATCAAGTGGTGTTAACTGAAAGATATCCCATGATGCACTGTAAACATGGAAATATATTTAATTTCGCACATGTGCAGTGAAACCTGTGAATACTGACACCTGGGTAAACTGACCAACCTCCAAATACTGACAAATACTTAAATTTAAGGTATTTTGAACCTTGATAAACCAGAACTCTGTCAAAACCGACAATATAATCTGGTTCCAAACATGGACAGTTGACACAGCATGCACAGGTTTCACTGTGCAGTGCAAAGCTGTTAATTACGAAGCCTGAATGAAGTAAAAGTGTGTCTGCTTACAAATAGAAATGTCCATAAGATGTATTTTATCCATATTTCAGAGGGTTGACGAAGAATATTTTTTCTCGGGGGGGGGAAGTTCAATCATAAACAGATCAGAGGCATTGTCTATAATTGTATAGAAACCTCCAGAATTCTTTGTGACATTGTGATTTCAGACAACTTTTGTCCTTTGTCCCATCCATCTAATGGCTGTAATCTGTTAAGACCAGACCAAATCCCAGTGATAATGTAACCTGTGGTACACTACTGTCTGGTGTCTTCCTCCACACATATTCGCATTCTTGCGACATTAATAAATCATACTCATTCACTCATTCGCATTCTTGCATTGGGTGTGGACATGTACATCATAGCTTACATATAGTCAGTATTGTTGGGTCTGAAAGTTTGGCAAGGCTTTATTGTAAAACCTCCCATTGAAAAACTAATATCCTGGATGGAACACTGACAACACAACTTGCAGCAGATTCTTTAACTATGTTAACACAACTTGCAGCAGATTCTTTAACTATGTTTTGTGAGTTACATCTAATCGTCGCCGAAAATTGCTCATAAGGGCTGCTGGTCCTTTTGACCAGTGTACAGGTTCATACATGTGATGTTGGATAATAATAAATCATTCTGGTGATTTTTTTTCTCTCGCCAGGGCTGCAATGCCACACGAGGCCTCGCCCCTCTCACTTCATAGTGGTATGTTCATGCACACCCTCACCGAGCAGGGTAACCAAGAACAGCGGGACACATGGCTGTCACGGGCACAAAACTACGAAATCATAGGGACCTATGCTCAGACTGAATTGGGCCATGGTAAGCTTTGTATGTTCATGGTATATTAGGCCATTCATAATAATAGATTTGTTTGAGGTACTGACGTTCCGCAATAGGTCGGTAGGTACTTTGGTAGGAATATATATTTTTTTACTGGTAACCGGTACGTAATTTTTATATATACTGATCCATATATATTATTTTTGGCATAGGTAAGGTTATTTTGGCAAAGTTCTAAAGAGAAAGATTTGAAATTGAAAAGGGGGATTTGGCTTAATGTCACACTCAAGGTTGTTTCACTCGTATATGGTCACAGTCAGTTTGGTTGGTGAAGGAAGCAGGAGTACCTGGAGAGAACCATTGCACATCAGCAAGTAACTGTCATACTTCCACACATGGACCAGCTGGGCTCGAAATTGGTGATAGGTTAGGATACCCCATCGTCTAGTATTGGTAGATATACATGTACAACAACTCTCATATCAATTGTTCAGCTCAGAGCGAGGCATTCATGTATGTCATAGCTCACTGTGATCAACCAGTATCAGAGTGCACAATGTTGTTGATCCTAAACATGCATTTAGATAAGTCGTATGGACAAATTTTGCTGTAAAAATCAAACCACGTTTATTTAAAGTCTAAGATTTTAGTATGTGTTGCAAAATATAGATTTATTGCTCAAATCGACACCTGCTATTGCTTAGCCTTAATCCCCCATTGGAGATTCCATTTGCAGAAAAAATAAAATAAAAGTTATCTCCCCTTAGGGAGCTCAGTCGGGTTACTCAGCACCTGCGCACTCCTGAGACCTCTTTCTTCCTGCAACTGCTCACGAGCGGTTGTGTTTTGACGGAGTTCCTATCTTTGCTAGTTTGGACGTAACCTAGAGTTATTTTTCTAAGCTGGTTTTTTGCAGTTTACTTAGATCACAATGTCGGATCTTACTGTCCCTGAAAATTCTAAATCTTGCCATTTTTGTCAGCGTTTGTGGTCTGTTTTGGACTCTCACTCTTTCTGTTTCTCGTGCAAAGGACGTCTTTGCTATCGACAGGCCATGTGTATGGAGTGCCTGAATTGGGACGACGCTGCCTGGAAGAATTATGCCCTTGCTAGACGCGTTTTTGTTACTGGCTTCTGAAACCCTAATTCATCTGCGGACGTGAGACATCAAAATGAAATTGCTCTCATCTGGGATTTTAAATTTAACGAGGATCTTTCTGGTTCAAGTTTGGAAATATCTCATCGGTTCAGTCCGACCAGGTCATTGTCCTCGTCTATTAGAGTTCCTCCGAGTGGTGTAGTTAGACAGGCTGATACTGACAAATTTCCAGACAGCCCAGGGCGAGGTGGTAAGAACTCGTCTGGCGGGTCGGTGACTAAGTCCGTTTCTTTGTTTGCGACCGGCCTTTCCTGAGCTGTCTTTTGTTATCATCGATTAAAAGATTTCAGCTTCGCGGTTTGTTACTTCGCCTAATCTATTGTCGGACGGCCTGCCACAGTCCAGATCTATGAAAAAGAAAAAGCTTCAACGTATTACATCTTCGCAGGATTACAAGACTTCTGCTGGGAAGTATTCTTGTTAATTTTTACCCCTCTGCCATTTTGGCCTCGGGGTATTGTCGTCGCCATGTACATCCGTCCGTATGTCCGTACGTCCGTTACCGCATTTTAGGCAAAGCCGCTTGAGACACTACCACCAAATTTTCAACATTTATTTATATAGTGCTAAGTCAGACGCCTATCGAAAATGGCTTCCCTCGGCCCATATTTTACAGAGTTCTGCCCCTTTACAGATTTTTAAATTTCTATTTCTGTCCTATATGCCTGAATGTAACCAACTATATCTGAAGAACTGTGTTCAGTATAGCTAGTATATTTTGGAAACTTTTTTATATTGTTGTATTCTACAAGCCAACAAAGGATTACTCGCCTCGGCTTATGGAGTTATGCCCCTTTCGGATGTAATAATCTTCGATTTTGTTAGTTGTAGCTGAATGTACAAGTTATAACTGCAGATCCGTGTTCGGTACAGCTTATTCGTCTTGGTTCTTATTTCACAGAGTGCTAAGTCAGACGCCAATCGGAAGTGGCGCCACTCGGCCCATACTTTACAGAGTTATGCCCCTTTACAGATATATTAATTTCTATTTCTGTCCTATATCCCTGAATGTAACCAACTATATCTGTAGAACTGTGTTCGATATAGCTACTATATTTTGGAAACTTATTTATATTCCTGTATTCTACAAGCCAACAAAGGATTACTTGCCTCCGCTTATGGAGTTATGCCCCTTTCGGGTGTAATAATCTCCGATTTTGCTATCTGTAGTTGAATGTACAAGTTATAACTGCAGATCCGTGTTCGGTACAGCTTATTCGTCTCGGTTCTTATTTTACAGTAGTGGTAAGTCAGACGACTATCGAAAATGGTGCCCCTCGGCCCATACTTTACAGAGTTATGCCCCTTTACTGCTATATTAATTTCTATTTCTGTCCTATATGCCTGAATGTAACCAACTATATTTGCAGAACTGTGTTCGGTATGGCTACTATATTTTGGAAACTTATTGTTGTATTCTACAAGCCAACAAAGGATTACTCGCCTTTGCTTATGGAGTTATGCCCCTTTCGGATGTAATAATCTCCGATTTTGTTATCTGTAGCTGAATGTACAAGTTATATCTGCAGATCTGTGTTCGGTACAGCTTATTTGTCTCGATTCTTATTTTACAGAGTGCTAAGTCAGACGTCTGTTGAAAGTGGCACCCCTCGACCCATATTTTACAAAGTTATGCCCCTTTACAGATATATAATTTTGCTATTTCTGTCCTATATGCCTGGATGTAACCAACTACCGGTATATCTTGATCATCCCACATAGAACTATCTCTTCCTCAATTCACACTACACATGGGTCTCAATCACTTGGGGAAAGCCGAGGGGTTTTGATTAGATCAATCTCATGTTTGAATGATAACATTACCATTCATTTCATTCTTGTTGTTGTTGTTGTGTTGCCCTTGACATGATGCCTGTTTCGGGACCTTTCAGTTGTGGTAGTGTGCATACAGTTCAATGTGCCTACCAAAATTACTCTCTTGTTAAATCAAGTGTTATCTGTTTATTCGTTGATATCGTGTGATCAAGAGAGAGAACACGCATTCACTTACGTTGTTGTTGTGTTTGCCTTCGACGTCACGCAGGTCGAAGCTATACACTACGTTTTGCATACGCACTATGCTTACGATTTAATGTGCCTACCAAATTACTCTTTGTGTGATCAAGGGTTATCACTTTATTTGTGATATTTTTTTATCAAGAAAGAGAACACGAGATTGTTTACTAAGAAATTTTGCATCTACTTTGGAACACATTTTCTGCTAGTAAATATTGCATTTTTTGAATAGATGTAATATATATTTTTCACAACCAAAATGTTCCCGTAAGAATACTGAATTAGACTTACAATTCAAATTGAGTTGAGCTTTAAAATTGATTTCATCTTACTGAGAAATTATTATTAGCTCTGGTGTGAGTTTTATTTCCTCAGGAAGACATTAGAAATGTTTCTGGTTCGACGACATGTAGTTTCTTTATAGATCTTTCCCTGGTCTGATGGCCGGGACAAAGATCAAGTCTGGAGTTACTCAATCATCCACCACTACTTGGGACAGCATAAGACAGTCTCCAGCTGTCGGTCTACTTCTACTTCGTAAGCTACTTTCATCCGAGAATGATGACCGGTAACAGCCTAGTACTCATAAGCAACGTTCTTAGCCGTTCTTCTTCTATGACTGCTTCGTCCAAAACATCTTTGGAGCTACAGAATTTGTTTGATCTTCATGTATTTGTTAACCATTATTATTCTGTATGATAATTTCATCTAATACATTTGAGGACTTATGGGAAGTTTAGACCTCAAATTGGATGGTGAGTCAAGAGTGAACATTGTTTTTTCATGGGTTTTATTGGAAATCACTGGTTATCTTCTTTAGAAGCATTTGATTGGTCAATTCAAATTGTGAAATTAATGACCTCAGTTTATCTGCCGACGAGAGACATCAAAATGAAATTGCTCTCATCGGGGGAATTTTAAATTTAATAAAGATCTTCCTAGTTCACATATGGAAGTATCTTTGTATCGACGGGCATTTGTTGGAGGGTTGTACGGGGATGTTGCTACCGGGCGGAGTTACGCCCAGGATTTACGTTTTACAACGTGAACATCATTTCCTCTGCGTTTAAAATTTCGGCTTTCTTCTTCAGCTGTTTTGTCCAAAACAGCTTCCCGGACTTCCTGCCTGTTCGTCGTTCACGTACGCCTTAACATCGTTTCCGTACATTAGCATGTCGTTCTATTACGTCTGTACATCGTTTACGGTTGTCTCCAAGTTCGGCCGCTGCAGTACCATCTGTCTCCTTTTCTTCAGACTTCATCCGGGGAGTTCTGTTCCGATTTTCAACTTCGGATCACCATCTCTACACCGATGCTTCCGAGACCGGTTAGGGAGCCCATCTGGACGGCCTGGAGGTCTCCGGCAGATGGTCGATGTTGGATGCCAGTCTTCATATCAACGTTCTGGAGATGGCGGCAGTCATCCTAGCAGTTCAGCATTGGAGTTGTCGTCTCGTGAATTCGTCCCTTCTCATCGCAACGAACAACTCTACTGTCATTGCTCACATCAACAAGATGGGTACCACCCGATCTTTTTCAACGTTTCGTCTGGTGTGGGATCTTTCCGACTGGGCTCTCATACATCGCTGCCATCTCACTACTCGCCTTGTTCCGGGTCGGCTCATTGTATTAGCGGACCGCTTTTCTCGTCCCGACACCGTGCTTCATCCGGAGGCCTTACATCATATCAGCTGCATCTGGGAGACTCCCTTGATCGACCTGTTTGCGATGAGGAACAATGCGCAGCTCGCCCTCTTCGTCAGCCCAATTCTGGACCCTCGAGCTTTCGCCATCGATGCCCTTTCAATCAACTGGGACAACTTCCTGGCATTTGCCTATCCGCCCATTGCCCTGCTTCAGGAAGTTCTTCAAAAGATTGCTCAGCACGACTGCGTCATCCTGCTCGTAGTTCTGTGGTGGCCTCTTCGCCCATGGTTTCCGGCTCTGGTTCCGCTTCTCCGCCACGTCGCCTTCCAGTTTGACCCAGCCTGTTGCGTTGACCTCATGGGATAATCCATCACAACCCCTGGTGGCTCAATTTTCACGTCTGCAGACTATCCAGTGTGCACTTACAACAGTCCAAGGATTTTCAGCAGAAGTTGCACAGATGATGGTGTCAGCCAATCGATCTTCCTTATCGCGGCTCTATTAATCAAAATGGGCTTATTTCATCTCTGTTGCCGAGAACGTGACTCTGATCCCGACTCTGCCTCTCTTTCTTTAGTAGCTGACTTCCTCCTTCACCTACATCGAGATAAGAAGTTTCAATTCAGCACCATTAAGGAGTGCCGCTCAGCTTTGGCTAAGGTTTACATTAATCTGAATGACAATATCTCTGCTCTCCTATGTGCCTTCGCATTACAGTCTCGACGTACTCGACAACTGTTACCGAAGTGGGATATATATATAGCTTTATTTACTGAGGGTGACTCTGTCAGTTACAAAACTGTTCTTCCCGGAGGCCCTCGAGAAAAGATATTAATACATAACCAATAATACAATATTCTATATACATGATATAGAGAGATGAGAAGGCAGAGATTAAAGTTGTACAATAAGATGAAAAGACGGCATGAGTAAAGACAGGTTTTTTTTTTTTTTATGCACATGTAGTTTGTTTTATAGTTTTCATGAGTCTGGACTTGAAAGCACTGAGAGAAGGGGCTTCCCTAATATTACTATCAAGGGAGTTCCATATCAGTGCACCTGAATAGCTGAGACTTTGTTTTAGGTAGTTTGTTCTGGGTCTGGGAAGATAGAGCTTATTGTTCTCAGCTGATCTAAGATTTTGGGTGGTAATTTCATGGATATACTTGAATAGAGAATTTAGGTAAGGGGGACAGAGATCATGGGTGATTTTGAACATGAAAACAGCTTTTTGGTAGGTTATTCTCTCATGTACACTAACCCAATTAAGTTCCTTGAAGAGTGTTTCTGTTGGAGTCAGGTAGTGAGATTTCAGAATTATTCTGGCTGCTCTTTTTTGAAGCTTGAAAACTCTATCCAACTGTGTTGTTGCATTCCCCCATATTGTCAGGCAGTAGTCTATGTGTGGAAGAATGTATGCATATTGGTTGGTTCTTAGTGCCCTTCTTCGTCCGCCTTTCGAACCTCTACAGTCAGCCTCTATTAAAGCTGTTTCCTTCAAGACTGCTTTCCTGGCGGCCTTCGCTTTGGCATCTAGAGTTTCCGTGCTTCACGCCGTGGAGAGGAAGTCGTTGACCTGGACGGCAGATTGGTCTCGCATTTCTTTTTGTCCCGTTCCTGAGTTCATCGCCAAGAATGAGTCTGTGCGCCAAGGCCCTTGTGCTCAACGTTTGTACTCTATCCCTGCATTAACAAACTTTGTTCGTGGCCTCAATGACGACATCCTGTTATGCCCTGTACAAGCCATACGTCACTATCTCACTCGTACCGACCCTGGTCGGGGATCTCGTCAACTGTTCTGTCTCTTTCAGCCAACTGCGGTTCGTGACATCACCAAGAATTCTGTGGCTTCTTGGTTGAAGAAGACCATTAAGTGGACATATAAACTCGCCCTTGACGCTTCCCCACTTCTGGCCTCTGCTTCTTCCCATGAAATTCGTGCCATCGCTACTTCATGGCCTTTATGGAAGGACTTATCCTTGGACGACATTGTCCAATCCTGTACTTTGAATGCCAATTCGGCTTTTACCGACTACCATCTGTGAGACATGTAAGTATAGTCAGATAGAGTGACCACGCTAGGGCCGCTGGTGGCTGCCCAGCATGTGATCCACTAGCTTTTCCAAACAAAGGGGTGGGGCGGGGTGGGGGGGGGGGGGGTAACACCGATCGTCGCAGCAAGCCATTCAATCAGCCAACTTACAAGACCCGACTCATCGGTAAGTATTGTTTAGGCATGGCCTTTCTTACTTATTACTGGTTTTACTCTATTAACACCCACTGCGTCTCCACGACCTGGGTTTCCCTCTATTGAGTAATTGTGTACCATATTTACACAGTTTTTTATTTTACTCCACGAGTACCCTCAGCGTCTTCGACCAGGGTTCTCTCTGGGTGAGTATTTAGTGTGCTGCAAGCCAGCCAACTTACAGCATCATCACAGCAAATCACATGTCCAGCACAGTACATGATCACCTCAACAGGTCAGCCAGTTGCCAACTCACAAGACATCTTACAAGACCTGACACAATGGTGAGTATTGCTTTTAGGTATATTTGTGTCAGTTTCAGGTTTAAAGTACAGAGAGTTGGTGTATGACGGCAATTAAAACCAACTTACAAGATCATCATAAGAAAGTCAGCTGCTGTCAACTCACAAGACATCTTACAAGACCTGACACATCTGTGAGTATTATATCAGGTTTACTGGTGTCAGCAGCAAGGGACTAAAGTACAGAGAGTTGGCGTAAGACGGCATATGGAGTTAGTGGTATAAGTTGGGCACCTTGTATACAATGTTGCTGGGACGTACATGACCGCTTCTATCCATTATACATTGCTTACAACACAAATACTCACAGCACCGCCGGGCCGAGCTCCTTCATTGGGATAATATTGTGCACGGTTTGCGTGGACAAGTAATTAGTGGTCACATTCGCAATCTATTATTGATTACTCCATGACTACCCTCAGCGTCTCCGACCTGGGTCCCTCTGTCGAGTAATTAGTGTGCCACGTCCGTGATCATCTCAGCGGTTACTCTGCCTGCTAGAGGAACTACAACAAGGCCAAGGTCCCTGCCTCCATCAGTTGGTAGTCAATGGTAGTGAGGTAAGCAATAGCAGGTGTCGATTTGAGCAATAAATATTAAACATTTATAAACAATGTTACTATTTATTATCAAATCAAACCTGCTATTGCTTTGATTACTCTCCCATCCTGCCCCTCACTCTACGGCCTTGCACAAACACACACCACTGGCTGCAGGAGTAAGAAAGAGCAGGCGCCGAGAATATGTTTGATCTGTCTTTAAGGCAGACTCCTGCCACAAGTATGAATGTTGTCTTAGAGCTTTAAACATGTTATGGTAGGATATCAAATTGTCAGATGCCATCCATTCACTATTTTGTGGGTTGAGATGGGCTAATTACACCCATGTTAATACACTGGTATTTGTACCATGTAATACTTTATCAGATGAGCCCAGGTAATAAGTCTAAACCCGACTGAGCTCCCTAAGGGGAGATAACTTTTATTTCATTTTTTCTGCAAATGGAATCTCCAATGGGAGATTAAGGCTAAGCAATAGCAGGTTTGATTTGATAATAAAGAGTAACATTGTTTATGAATGTTTAATTTTGTTAATCTGCAAAACCTGCATATCCTTCCATATTCATATTCCTGACACTTGTGATATACTGTGGTCCAGTAACATGCTTTGCCTTCATGCATCTTCCAGGAACATTTCTACGTGGATTGGAGATGACTGCCACCTATGACCCCAAGACAGAGGAATTTGTTCTGAATTCTCCAACCTTGAGCTCTATGAAATGGTGGCCAGGTGCATGTAAGTATTTATATTCTATACTTTGCCATCTATGATATCATGGCCAGGTGAATGTAAGTATTTATATTCTATACTTTGCCATCTTTGACATCATGGCCAGGTGAGTGTGAGTATTTAACATGTTTGCTTGACATTCATGAGATGTTAGCCGGATACAGACACCATGCTTCCTTGACTTTGACCTCTTTGGAATGGTGGCCAGGCAGATGACAGTATTAAACATGCTTCCTTGACCTTGATAGAACGGTGGCCAGGTCAGTGATGTAAGTTTGCCGGGTTTTTGTCGGAAATCCAGTTTTTTGTGTCCCCCGCTACTTAGTACCGGTGTCCCCCGCTACTTAGCACGGTGTCCGTGATTCCGTTATTCTGTGATTCCGTAAGATTTTCTTGTCCGGACAATAACTCGTGAACGATTCAACCGATCAACTTCAAACTTGGGGTGTGCCTTGACATTGGCGAGAGGACGGTTGGGATTGTTTTTCAGCAATGTGCGCAATCCAATATGGCTGCCGTCAGCCATTTTGGATTATAAGCAGTTGCATCTTAGATTTTCTTGTCCGGACAATAACTCGTGAATGATTTAACCGATCAACTTCAAACTTGGGGTGTGCCTTGACATCGGTGAGAGGACGATTGGGATTGTTTTTCAGCAATGTGCGTAATCTAATATGGCCGCCGTCAGCCATTTTGGATTATAAGCAGTTGGATCTTAGATTTTCTTGTCCGGACAATAACTCGTGAATGATTTAACCGATCAACTTCAAACTTGGGGTGGGCCTTGACATCGGTGAGAGGACAGTTGGGATTTTTTTCAGCAATGTGCGTAATCTAATATGGCCGCCGTCAGCCATATTGGATTATAAGCAGTTGGATCTTGTCCGGACAATAACTCGAATGATTCAACCGATCTACTTCATACCTGGGGAGTGCCTTGACAGTGTTGAGAGAAGGATTAGGATTGTTTTTCAAGGACGTGCTTAATACAATATGGCCACCATCAGCCATACTGGATTTCATTGGATTTTAAGCAGTTTGATCTTGTCCGGACAATAGCTGGAGTACGATTCAACTGATCTACTTCAAACTTGGAGAGTCCCTTGACCTAAGTGAGAGGACATCAGTCATGTATTATGTTTTATGGATGTGCATAATCCAATATGGGTGCCATCCGCTGTATTAGATTATGTTAATCTCATCAGCGATATCTCCATTTTCAAATCATACTCTTATCAATGATATGAGATATCATCGACCAAAAAAAATCGACCATAGAGGTCCATGGCCCCCGCAGCAGCAGCACCAGTTATGGTGGCTGTAATCCAAACTGGTGCTGCTAGCGGGGGACATGGACCTCTATCATGTCTGTGGTCGATTTTTGAAACTTGGTGAAAATTTCATATATTTTTTAAATTTATATTCTGTTCCGGTTTTACCAGAAAAGTGATAACTAAATCGTTATTTGAGCATTTAAAATGCATATTTTACCTTATCTTAATGAAGTATTTATTGGTATATTTATACCTTCAGATGGCATAATATCTTCTAATCTTTGTAAAACTGTTCAACTTAGCTCACGTTTTTTGTGGTCGATCAGCCCTCGGCAGTTTCATTGCTATTAGTTACGAGAAGAAAACCCAAGGGGGATAACTCTGCTGGCCAAAAAGAAGCAATGTCTTTGGATAGTTGCCTGCCCTTGTAATTTTGTTTTCTGAGGTTCTCTAGCTATCATGAATTAATGTTTAATATTTTAAAAAGAATATAAATACAGGATGACTATTGTCAGCTTCCATTGGCATTGAATTTAATTATTTGTTTGTTTCATGATTTCATAACTTTCTGTCAAAAAATATGTTCATTTATTTTTAGCTTTTTTTTCAGTTTTTTTTTAATTACCTTTACTTAATTATATGTCACAATATAGGTCATCAAGCCATGAGGGGGGTTGGGTTTCTAATATATTGGATTTTTTTCTCCATGTGTATTCATACTGTGATTGGATAGAATCATGTCTCCTTTTTCCATGATTGACTGGAATTCTGTACAGAATACATGCAATATTATGAATATTATGTTTGTTATTATGATAGTTTAATCCCAAAATAACAAAAATACTACTATATTACATGCTTACATGACCTTGACCTCTATAGAATGGTGGTACAATAGCGATCAGCTGCACGAGAGAATTTGAGCTGTCTGCTTGATCTCTATAAATTTTTTGAACTTACTAACCTTGTTTGGAGTCCAACTTTAGCTGGGAGTGAAGTCTGTTGTAATTGCATGAATATGCTCACTTCCCCTAAATTGTGTCAACATTAAAAGCATTGATGTTTGAAATGTTATCTTTTCCTAATCCTAGTGGGTAAGACCACCAACCACTGTATAGTGATGGCTCAACTCTACACTCGAGGCAACCACTGTGGGATGTACCCCTTTATTGTCCAAACTAGGAGTCTGGATAACCATCAACCTATGCCAGGTGAGGGGATTGTCTACTGGGATTGGCCAGATTTCTATCTGATCACAGCACTCATGGTGGTCAGCTGGAATTCTGCTATCTGGCCTGGACAAACTAAAGTTTGCATAACCCATTTTGGAGATTCTTGCTAAAGTACATGCAAAAATGGTTACACAATTTTATTTTGTGTAACCTTTGTTCGACCGGAACTAAAGATTACGTGAGTTTTCCAGGCCTGCCTATTACTGTTATTGGTTAGAATATCACTGCAATGGTCCTGAAGCCTGATGACGTAGGTTCCCTACATCCATGACAATAAAATACCACTTCTATCCCTTGATGCAATGCAGGCCCCCAACATCCATGGCAATTAAATGACAGGTGAGCATCGTTATACAATTCAATTAGCCGGTTATTGCCAGCACGAGGTCCCTGAGCTAAGCTGGCACAGTCTGAAGAGCAAGCTTTAATTTGGTGTATCGGGTTAGATATAGACATTCACGCCTTGCGGGACATGTACTTTGCGTTGACATGACAATTTAATTGGTTTCGTGTTACACAATCCATGTTAGATTTCTGGACGAGTGTTCACGTATCATACAGATGAATGGAAATACAATTCATCACGTGACTGAGAGATATATAATACGTCATCAGGGTATGGGACCATTGGCTAGAATTCTGTTTGCCTATACAGTGATTGGCTAGAATCAGGTCTCCTTTTTTGCGTGTTTGACTGGAATTCTGTACAGAATACATGCAATAATATGAAAGCAGAGCTAATCTCTTTTGTGATATGAGCGATGTGAAGGACCTGCAGGTGTTTTTGGATGTTTTAGGACTTGTACTGGGTGCTTTTTTGCAAAAACAATTGTGATTGCCAAAAAAAATTGAAAAATTGTTTTGAAATGAACCTGTATTTGCAGATTATTGTAGCAGAACTGAGGATCTTCAGTCATCCCAAAATTCAGGTTCTTGATACATAACTCATACATTTCTGAGCAGTGACTTTTATATTAATGAAATTTATGTCTTCATATGAAATATCGTACATGTGTTGTTGATGTGTTTGCTTGTGTACTACATTATTTAACACCTATCAATTTTTGGGGGTTTGTGCAGGAGTTATACTGGGCGATATTGGACCAAAGTTTGGATTCAGCACAAATGATAATGGTTATCTAGGATTGGACCATGTGAGAGTGCCCAGGATGAACATGCTCATGAAGAATGCTGTTGTAAGTGGACAAGCTGGTGTAATATATATAACACAATCACACATCTGACAAAGACAACCTGTTACTTGCACATTATTGAGAGAACAAAGAAAAGTCTGTCTGTGTAGTGACCTGTGACTTCAGCTGATCAACTGCTAGTTTGAATAATTTCACTTAGCCCCATCTTTTAACCTGGGAGAATATTTTGATCCAGTGATAGCTGACATGATTCTATAGAAATGTACTATATTATTCTCGTATTCCAAGAAAGTGTCATTGTCCCCAGCTACTTAGTATTGGGGGGGGGACTTAGAAACACCGGTGTCCGTAATTCCGTTATTCCGTAATTCCGTAAGATTTTCTTGTCCGGACAATAACTCGTGAACGATTTGACCGATCAACTTCTAACTTGGGGTGTGCCATGACATTGGCGAGAGGACGGTTGGGATTGTTTTTCAGCAATGTGCGTAATCCAATATGGCCGACGTCAGCCATTTTGGATTATAAGCAGTTGGGTCTTAGATTTTCTTGTCCGGACAATAACTCGTGAACGATTTAACTGGTCAACTTCAAACTTGGAGTGTGCCTTGACATTGATGAGAGGACGGTTGGGATTGTTTTTCAGCAATGTGCGTAATCTAATATGGCCGCCGTCAGCCATATTGGATTATAAGCAGTTGGATCTTAGATTTTCTTGTCCCGACAATAACTCGAGAATGATTCAACCGATCTACTTCATATATGGGGAGTGCCTTGACATTGTTGAGAGGAGGATTAGGATTGTTTTTCAAGGACGTGCTTAATCCAATATGGCCACCATCAGCCATATTGGATTTCATTGGATTTTAAGAAGTTTGATCTTGTCTGGACAATAACTGGAGTACAATTCAACTGATCTACTTCAAACTTGGGGAGTGCCTTGACATCGGTGAGAGGATGGTTGGGTTTGTTTTTCAGCAATGTGCATAATCCAATATGGCCGCCGTCAACCATATTGGATTATAAGCAGTTGGATCTTAGATTTTCTTGTCCGGACAATAACTCGTGAATTAACCGATCAACTTCAAACTCGGGGTGTGCCTTGACATTGGTGAGAGGACGGTTGGGATTGTTTTCCAGCAATGTGCGTAATCTAATATGGCCGCCGTCAGCCATATTGGATTATAAGCAGTTGGATCTTGTCCGGACAATAACTCGAGAATGATTCAACCGATCTAGTTCATACCTGGGAAGTGCCTTGACATTGCTGAGAGGAGGATTAGGATTGTTTTTCAAGGACGTGCTCAATCCAATATGGCCACCATCAGCCATACTGGATTTCATTGGATTTTAAGCAGTTAGATCTTGTCCGGACAACAGCTGGAGTACGATTCAACTGATCTACTTCAAACTTGGGGAGTCCCTTGACCATGGTGAGATCCCGGTTAGGATTGTGTTTCATGAACGAGCATAATCCAATTTGGCTGCCATCTACCAGCAATATTGGATTATGTTGCATTTTAAGCAGTTGCATCTTGTCTGGACAACAACTCTAGAATAATTCAACTGATCGACTTCAAACTTGCAGTTTGGCTTGACATCGGTGAGAGGACAGTTGTCATGCTTTTCAGTTACTTGTGTAATCCAAGATGGCCACCAACAATCATCTTAGATTTTCAGCATTTAGATCTTGTCTGGACAATAACTCTAGAACGATTCAACCAATCTACTTCAAACTTGGAGTGCATGGACTTCAGTTGGTATTATGTTTTATGGATGTGCATTATCCAATATGGGTGCCATCTGCTGTATTAGATTATGTTAAGCTCATCAGCGATATATCCATTTTCAAATCATACTCTTTATCAATGATATGAGATATCATCGACCAAAAAAAATCGACCATAGAGGTCCATGGCCCCCGCAGCAGCAACGCCAGTTATGGTGGACCTCTATGGTAGATTTTATTGTTTTTGTTCTTAGAATATAGTATAATTTTGGGAAATATTATATTACATGAGAATATATGCCATTTTTGTCTGTTTTAATGGGTTGTTTGTCAGTTAAAAATAATGCCAGCCTTATTGTTGAGCCTTTTGATGCTGCCAATGACTTTGCCTTGTTGACATCACACAGAAGAAAAGTCTTTTCTTTCTCTTTTGGTACAACAAGCCTGAAAATAAGGCACAGGCCCTTAACCTATCACCCCTATCAGAGCATATGGTGCATACCATGACCCTTCAACTCATGCTATACATGTATGAAGAGGGGCTGTCCCATTCTGGTTCTCAGGGGTTTTATTAGAAATGTCAGGTGCTTATTTTCAGCCTTGTACAAATATGGCAGTGAACTTCATGAAACCTTAAACTATCACATCAAATGAATTATCTTGATAAACATGCCTTAATTGATGGGACATAGAGAAAGTAGGGTTTTGTTCTGTTAAAACTGTTGTCAAAAAAACAAACTTTGGTAATCATAAAGTTACTTACACAGCGGATATAAATAAGATTGTGTATCCATCTGCTTTTAGGTTGAACGGGATGGAACGTTTAGAAAGTTGGCATCAGAGAGATTAACATATGGTTCCATGGTACTTGTGCGATCATATATCGTGATGAATATGTCGAGGTCGCTCGCCGAGGCCTGCACTATAGCAACGCGTTACAGCGTCGTACGGAGACAGTCCCAGATCAAGCCAGGGTAAAATTTCCTTTCTCAATAATTTTGAACAACACATGTAGGTTCAGTGACACGTGATGCGCTATAGCTTCTAACATAAATATCTGTGTAGAACATTTTGATTTTGGCCTATGCTTCAGCATGGAGGGCTATTTTTAAAATTACTGGAATATTTTATGAGGATAGAAAACATCCAAAGATGTTCAATGATAGAAAACATCAAATGAAACATTTGGGTGGGTTCAGGTTCGTGTTGCTTCAATGCATTTTGCTGAGAAGCAACAGGAACTTGATAATATGTCTAGCACTGTAATATCAATTGTCTAAATTGCACCATGTAAGCATTCTGTCTGTGTCTTGTGCGCTGTCCGCAGTCTTTTATAGGGTGGATGGAGGGTGTCTGGTTCCATGCTGCTTCAAAGATTTCTTCTTTGAAGTAGCAGCAACACAACTGGGCTGAGTGGTGCTTAGTTGGTTCGTCTTGATATAGCTGAAATGTTGTTGAAAGCGACGTTAAATTATATTCACTCACTCACCCTTAAATTGAACCTGTATCTGTCCTTAAATTTAGTCCAAAAACTTATTTATCCTCCCGACCATGCTGCTTTTGGAACTATTTTACACCTTTAGCCTTGTTCCATCAGTATGAGACAAGGGAGAGTCAAAATAAATTTGGATAGGCCGCATTATTGATCTAAGCTCTCCTACTATAAACCTTCTTGGGCCTCGGGGAATGGAACAAACTCCCATTACGGCTCAAATCAATTTCATCTTCGTCGCTCTTTAAAGCTAACTAAAAAAACAAATCTATTACAAATTTAACCTGTAATGAAATCAACTGTACCCGCCCTTCATCGTCATTTTTATATATAATTCACTAACTATTTTGTTGAACTAGGCAACTTCAAGAACATATATATTGATTGGGATAGAACAAGCCCTCTGGCCTATTCATCATGTAAGGAAACACAATAGATGAGTACATGTAGGGAACCTTGTTGAACCTGGAAAAGCTACCCGACAAGCTGTATTGCACACGGTGTTCCCAGTTTGAAGATCCTTTCTTGACGAACTTCCCAGCCCTCTAGGGTTTTATTCTCACCTTTACATTAATTAGAGCATTTTCACAAAGTGGATGCTCTTATGTTTTCATGAGAAACGGCTCCGCCGCCGCCGCGACTTTGAACGCGAATATCTCTGAAACCGTTAAATATTTTTGGGTCAGACTTGGTGTGCTATCTCCTTAGGCCTGGGAAATTTGTCTGGTTGTGTTTCGATACCCGCTGCTCACCACTAGGTGGCGTTGTAGTCAGAGCATAGGTAAACCTTTCTCTGACGATTTCGCCTGAACGGCTTGTCTGATTTCTTTGAAATTTTATTACAATGGTCTTGAAGGATAGGCAATGTGCTGAAAAGGTTTTGGTGTAGCTGGCATAATTATAAAGGCAAGTTTTTTGCATTTCAAAAAAAAAAGTTTTTCGTGAAATGAAAATTCACCAATTTGCTTGGAGAAATATTTAAAAACTGTTCTATTCTAGGTTGCCAAGCATAACTATAGGATTGCCGGCATGGTAATTCTCTTTCGGTGCGAACCAAATTGCCATTTAAATGAAAAATCTTATTTATCTAACTTAACGCCAAAACCTCCATAACCATTATCATGATTAAATTTTTTCCCATTGAACTCTTATTTGCCATCTCTCAAGGGCTTCAGATTTCACCCGCTTGTTTTTCGTGGCATTTGGTCATCACTAGGTGGCGCTATAGACATGAATTCAGGTAAACATGTGTAACATCATATCTTCTGAACAACGTGTTTGATTTCCATGAAATTGGGTATAATGATCTTGCAAGATAGGCAAAGAACTGACAAGATTGTGGTGGTGTTGTGAATCATGGAGACGCATTTTTGCATCTCAAAATAAGATTTTGTTTTCACAAAAATGAAAATTTGCTTCTTAATCAGATTAAAGTAATTCTATTTCACTGGACATGAATGTAACATTCCTAGTGTTATAATTCACATCCCTTGTAGGGCCAAATGGCCTTTTTTTTAAATATATGAAATTCTCATGACTGAGTCCAATATCTACATTCCCCAGGCTACATCTGAGGAATTTGTTTCATCATGTAGGTTCGTGATATTGTTCATCATTGGGTGGCACTATAGACAGTAAACTTTTATAGCACATTTTATTGGTATTTCATCTGTTCAGGAAGTTTATTATTGTCAGATGGACGAAGGATTTCAAAGGACAAATTTTTTATTTTTTTTGATTGAAATTGAAGGGCCACCTTTCATACGGATTTTGCAGCCCATCAACAAAATGCTTGATTTATATCTCATTATACATTCTTTTTTACAATTACTAATTTTATTAACATTATGGTTAAAAATGAATTGCAAGGACTGATGCTGTTAGCGCTGGCATAATCATGTAGCATAGGGTAAAGTCAGCTAAATATATCTATATCTAGGCTATATCAACCCCTGCTTACACATATAACTAAAATGCAGTCAGATAAAATATGTTGCCATCAGTGTATGGTAAGTATGGAGAATTGCAAGGAATCAAGTGGGCTTGAAAGTCAGGCCATTTTGTAGGCCTGTATGTTGACCATTCATTCTGTAATGGTTGACTTATTGTATAATACACTTTACATAAGTGGACTAGTACACTGCTTGCGTCAACAAAGTAAGCACTTCATTTTCCAATCAGTGCTTCAAAGATTTTTGAAGTGGAACTTATACATACCTGCTATATGGCACATCCCACCTGGGAAATTTTTACATGTATCTAATTGAAGTAATCCATTGGAACCACTGATGATTTTCCAATAATATAGAAGAGCAGCAACTCCGAGTAGGGATGACAATTTCATTCTGTATATTTCGCTATTAGTGATCTTCAACAGTGAACAAAGTTACAAACAGCTCCATATGCACAGTATTTTTGCAAGGCATAATGTGATCTTAGCCAATACACATTTATGAATAAGTAAGCCAGTAAATTATGTCCGGTTGGTTGCTGTCATTTTCAGAAATTGTTAAATGTTAAGCAATAACCTGACATCGATCTACAAATGGTGTGATTCAGGTGATACAATACACACTTTAATTGATGAAAACAATACATAATCTGCTTATCTGGCAAGAACTAAGTAAACTGTGAATAAATGAATAAAGTATGGTGATATAGTGAGTATGTACCTACATTGAATATTTCTATAAGTTTGGATAAGGACTGTCATTTTAAGATAATATAGGTATATTTCTTGGCAATCCACATCAGAGTTGAACTCGCATGTTTCATAATTGTATATTCCCATGTCAGTTACAACATTTGTGGAGTGTGTATTGTAACACCTGAATCCCACCATTTGTAGATCACTGTCAGGTTATCGCTTAACATTTTACAATTTCTGAAAATGGCGGCATTTTAATATCTGTCCAACATGACGGACATAATTCACTGGCTTGCCTATTCATAAATGTGTATTAGCTAAGATCACATTATGCCTTGTATATATACTGTGCGTATGGAGGTGTTTGTAACTTTGATCACTGCTTAAGATGCTAGAACTAATAGCGAAATATACAGAATAAAATTGTGTATTGTCTTACTGATTAAAAAAAGTTTTTACACTTCAAGCCGATGCTCTAGGAAGCCTAATTGGACAGCAACAAGATCGGCAATTTTCCGAACAAAACCTATAGAAGAATTACTTGCCGAAAAGAACAACAAAAAAGAAGATTTCCTGAAGAAGTGGGGCCCCCTGGCAGATCTTGACACTTAACTAATATATATATAATGTAGAAATATAGGATCACCTTATGATGTTATTCATGATGTTTATCAGTATTTTTATGCAAAGAAATAACCTATATATAACACATTTAAAATACCACACTACAGCATTCCATATTACAAACATCAAAACAAAGTTTCAAATCAACAAAAGGGTACTTATTTATTCTTCTGACAACCGTTTTCCTCTCTGTCACGTGAGGATGTGTCGGAGGGGTATGTGCCCCACACTCTGTCCCATCCTAAAAAAAATTGCCAACCCTAATAGGGGGTGTGCCAACATTGGGGAGATCTAAAGCCCTGTGAGTACCAAATTATGTGTTACAAAATTATCTGGGGAAATGCTCTTCACCCGTTTTCAAACGAGCTTTCATTAGCACTGTTCTACTTGAAGTTATGTGTATTTATTTGGTGAATAAAATATCCATCTAAATAGGATGGAAAACATTCGAAGATGGAAAACATTCGGGGGTAGAAAACACCCAAAGATAGAAGATTGAAAACACCCAAGGATAGAAGATTGAAAACACCCAAGGATAGAAGATTGAAAACACCCAAGGATAGAAGATTGAAAACACCCAAGGATAGAAGATTGAAAACACCCAAGGATAGAAGATTGAAAACACTCAAGGATAGAAGATTGAAAACACCCAAGGATAGAAGATTGAAAACACCCAAGGATAGAAGATTGAAAACACCCAAGGATAGAAGATTGAAAACACTCAAGGATAGAAGATTGAAAACACCCAAAGATAGAAGATTGAAAACACCCAAGGATAGAAGATTGAAAACACCCAAAGATAGAAGATTGAAAACACCCAAGGATAGAAGATTGAAAACACCCAAGGATAGAAGATTGAAAACACCCAAGGATAGAAGATTGAAAACACTCAAGGATAGAAGATTGAAAACATCCAGAAAGACAATATCAAAAGAAGATTGAAACATCCAATGAGGATAAAAAAGATTCAAGTATTGAAGATGGACAACTTCCAAGGATAGAGGATATAAAAATCCACGGATAGAAAACAACCAAATATTATAGGATATAGAGCTGAAATGAATAGCCGAATACATACACAGTATGTTAAAATTTCTAATATTTTAATGGAAAAATGATGATTCATATAAACAGGCTGTTGCGTCAGTCCATCTGCAACAACAACACCAAGCTGACTTCATTTTACCCATCATAATTTTATTAAACAAATAATTTCAGTTGGAATTAGATTGATTACACTCTCATTTGGTTTGCCTAAATTCCTCCGGGATATGATCATTCACATTAGGGCTGGCATGAGGACAAATAGGAAGCCTCCCACCTTGTACAGTGTGTGCATGCAGTGACAGGTCTACCAAACCATCCCACCTTGTACAGTGTGTGTATGCAGTGACAGGTCTACCAAACCATCCCACCTTGTACAGTGTGTGTATGCAGTGACAGGTCTACCAAACCATCCCACCTTGTACAGTGTGTGTATGCAATGACAGGTCTGCCAAACCATCCCACCTTGTACAGTGTGTGCATGCAGTGACAGGTCTACCAAACCATCCCACCTTGTACAGTGTGTGTATGCAGTGACAGGTCTACCAAACCATCCCACCTTGTACAGTGTGTGTATGCAGTGACAGGTCTACCAAACCATCCCACCTTGTACAGTGTGTGCATGCAATGACAGGTCTGCCAAACCATCCCACCTTGTACAGTGTGTGTATGCAGTGACAGGTCTACCAAACCATCCCACCTTGTACAGTGTGTGCATGCAGTGACAGGTCTACCAAACCATCCCACCTTGTACAGTGTGTGTATGCAGTGACAGGTCTACCAAACCATCCCACCTTGTACAGTGTGTGTATGCAGTGACAGGTCTACCAAACCAATGAATATATTTGAATACTGTTGGGATGAAACAACTGAATATTCGAATGCCAAAATTCACCATTTGTTTCAGCTCTAAATAGTATTAAAAAAAAACACCCAATGTTAGTAAATACCCCAGGCTAGAACACATCTGGTCTATCCCCTATCTCTTTCACCTGTGGCAGGTATGGCGATAATAGAAAACTTCAAATTGATAGAAAATGTTCAAGGATAGAACACATTCAACATATCCATGATAGAATATAGAAAATGTAAAAAATTTAGTATAGAAAACATTCGATGAGTGCAAAATATCAAGGTATAGTAAACATTCATGTGTAGAGGATAGAAAACCTCTGAATATAGATAATAGAAAACATGTAAAGATAGAGACTAGAGAATATATACAAGGATGGAAAACATCCAAGGACATAAATCAATCAAAGGACAGAAGATGTTTCTGTCTTAATATGCAATTAAAAGTTTGAATGTAATATATTCTGTTCATCATTAAAATGTTGCTGTCTGGCTTGTTTCTTGTACATTTGCCAGTCTAACACAACTATCCCCTGGTATCGACTATTTAGTAAGTGTGTTCTATAATGTGTCTTTGCTTTCCTTACCAGTGAGCCAGAGCCCCAAGTCCTGGACTTTCAGACGCAGCAGTACAAGTTATTTCCCTTGATAGCTACAGCCTATGCCTTCCACTTGGTTGCGCAGAACATGAATTTGATGTACATTCGCATTAACCAGAATATATCAAAGGGGGACCTAGAAGAACTGCCACAGGTAAAAACTGTTACGAGTCCTTATTATAAGATCTGGTTCGTTGTTTGTTACGCACTCTATGGATCACCACCCATCCATATATTCTCGAAGATGCACGCTCAGCGACATGGGATATGAAGAAAAGGAAGAGAATTTTGACCAAATTTATTGAGGGAAACTAGAATATTATGCCTTTTGGAACAAAGCCAGTTTTTCAGTTCTAACCGACAATATCAGTTATGATGTTTGTTTGAGGGGGCATACGAACTATTTACATGGTCAGTGTGGGGAATTCTTATCGGTCGAGCCGTCAGGCGAGACCGATAAGAATTCCCCACACTGACCATGTAAATAGTTCGTATGCCCCCTCAAACAAACATCATAACGATTTTATTATGCCGAAGAGCCTTTGTTTAAGCCGAAAAAGCCACAACAACAACGATTAAATGCGGTTTGTTTTCGTAAGACAATTTCAACTGATTCACATTTCCTGACCTAATACGAAACAGGTTCTATGAGTCGCGCATGCCCACAACGTCTTTGGGTTGAATGCAAACGCTGAGGCGCAACGTCACAAAGCCATTGGTACGACGTAGCTCTTCGTTTTCTTACGTGTCGGCTTTGTGACGTTGCCTTGAAGGACAGGCTACGTCAATTCCACGTTCCACTATGGTAACGTTAACACGTGATTATTCGTATGTGGTGTGTAGCTGACCTAATACGAATTATTTATGGGATGGCAATTGACCAATCGGCTATCAAACAAACTACTCTGAGGCGTAATAATCATGTTTTGTGTGTACATTTTCATGTAGTACTATGAACATAATGACTTGCACAGGAATCATAAAATTGCAACTCTTCTGTTTTTCCCCCTCTAAAGCTTCATTCGACATCAGCCGGTCTGAAAGCGTACACTTCCTGGGAGACTGTACAAGGTGTTGAAGTGTGTCGTTTGGCTTGCGGTGGACATGGCTACTCCCAGGCCAGTGGCTTCCCCAAGATTTACACTGACACTACCCCTGCGTGTACATACGAGGGGGAGAACACTGTGTTGGCACTACAAACAGCCAGGTAACACTTCTTCTGTGCATGGGGGTGCTGTACAAGTGAGACTTTAATGCTTTGCAACAGGGACTTGTGCTGTACAAGACCGACTTGTGCTTTACATGGGTGACATGCGGTAGAAGGGGGACACTGTACATGGAGGACTAGTGTAGTGCAACGGAGACTAGTACTGTACTAGGACAACTGCTACTGTGCAAGAGGGACTAGTGCTGTACAATAGGGACTAGTATTGTGCAAGGGGGACTAGTGCTGTACAAGACCGACTTGTGCTGTACATTGGTGACATGCAGTACAAGGAGGGTGCAACGGATACTAGTACTGTACTCGGACGACTGCTACTGTGCAAGAGGGACTAGTGCTGTACAATAAGGACTAGTATTGTGCAAGGAAGGCTAGTGCTGTACAAGAGAGACTACTATTGTGCAAGGGGGGCTAGTGCTCTACAAGGGGACTAGTGCTGTATGAGAGGGACTAATGCTGTACAATAGCGACTAGTATTGTGCAAGAGGGACTAGTGCTGTACAAGCTTCTGTGCAATGGAGACTCGTGGAAGGGGGACTTGCTGTCACTCTGGAAGGGAGATTATTGTTGTGCAAGGGGCACTCTTGTTATGGAAGGGAGAATATTGCTTTGCACAGGCCACTATTGATGTGCAAGTCGAATAATGGCTGCACCTGCCAGATTCTATGTGTTTTGCTCAAGGTCCAAAGCATTGCCCAACTTCATAGCCCAAAATATTCTGAGAGCTTCTATTATAACAGCTCCACCCTCCATCTCCTGAATTGTGTTTTTAAAAAAATTTTTTATAGCCTTTGATGCATCCCTCATCATTTACTTCCCCTTCCCGGTTCACAATCTTCCACACCGCACTAGGGGATGCTGCAAGTCTAATACAGTAAAATCTGTGTAAACGGCTCATGCTTGGGACCATTATAGTGTCGGTTTTGACAGGATTCTCTTTTATCAAGGTTCAAAATACCTTAAATTTAAGTATTTGTCAGTATTTAGAGGTTGGTCAGTTTACCCAGGTGTCCGTATTCACAGGTTCCATTGTATTAGTATAATTATTGGTAAACTGTATTAAGCACATTTGACAGAAACATAATCATAATAATCAAATTAGAATTGAACTTAGAGAGGTAGTAGCATACTTTAAAAAATATTATTCAGCAAATAGCATATTTTGATAAAAGTTATTTAATAGTTGAGATCAACTATAGTGAATGCTATTCTGTGACCTCATTTTGCAATATCACGGCCATTGAAATCACACTTATGACATTCTTTGAAAAATATGACCGCATCTGCTCTTGGATCCACTGCATGAGATGATATCGAAAACATGCATCTGCATTGTGGGTGTGATAATTTGTGACGTCATACACTGTTTTTTTGTTTTTTTATTGCACTAGTGATGGCTTTCTAATGTGATGTCATAGACACCTGGTCACATTATCTCAATCATTTAACATTTCCGTTTATTTCTCAAATCTTCACCTGTTATCACTTAATGCCATAATTCCTCCATTTGGAGATCTACTGCAAACAAAATTATCTCCCCTGATCGCTGCGTCGATCGTCCGCCAGGTGGCGTGCTCTCCGCGCATGTCCATTCCTCTTTTTCCTTTGCAGTCTTGGTTACAAGACCTGTTTTGAAGAGCTCCTGTAAACAGTAACTTTTGGCTTATTATAGACGCACCCTAGGGTTATTTTTTTGGTCAAGTAAGTCAGTATGGCTAACGTAGTCACCCAAACTATCAAGAATAGTAAGAGATGTGAATCATGTCGTCAGTTTTGGCCCGTAAAGGACTCACATTCCTTTTGTTTTAAATGCAGGGCACAGATATGCTACAGGCTAACTACCTGTGCCGAATGTATAGGCTGGGACAACTCTACCTGGGTGAACTACGCTACAGCGAGACGTAGTCAACTACTGAGGGCAGCCGGCGATCAAAAGAAAGGACCTACTGAGAAAGCAGAAGCTAACCAGGCCCTTATCTACGACCTATCGCTAAATGAGGACTCAACTTTAGCGACAACGGCAAGCCCATATATACAGCCCAGTGGCACAGTCTTACAGTCGACGGTACCTTCAAAGGACAAAGTGCAGACCAGTCAAGACCAAGCCACGGGGATACCGACAAAACTGATGACACGGACTCTACTAGACAGCCCCGTCACAGACACGGATCAAGCCGAGTCCTCGGATATCAACTCCCGTTCATCCAAGTCTCCACAACCCAAGGAAGAACAGTCTTCTAACAGGGACCCGTTCAAGAAACGCCGTACCCCGGAGACACAGACGGACACGGCGGAGAAGGCAGTCCGGCTATCAAGACCACGGACTCCATCACCACAGCGGGACCCCGGCACAAGCACAGCTCACCGGGATCACGGCACAGAAAAGTCACGGACCTATACGGAACGCCGGGAGTCGGACAAGCCAAGGGCCTATAGAGAGCACCGGGACTCCAACACATCACGGCCCTATCCAGAGAGCCGTACAACGGCACCTCGGGAAGAAACTACAGTCCGGAGCCGTACCCCGGAGCGGGAGACAACACGGACCTATCCAGCACGCCGAGAATCTACATCTGACAAGTCACGGACTCCAGCAGAACGGACTTATACAGATCACCGGGACTCCACATCCAAGAGGACACGGACTTATGAGGAACGGACTCAGCCAGAACGCCGTGAGCCGGCCTCTACTTCAGCTTGGACCCGCACAACGGAGCCGTACCCCGGTACTACGGCAAGCAGATCTCGTAGACGAAGTCGTACACCATTACAACGCCGAGATTCCTATCCTGAACGTCATCATCGGGAGAAAGACCGTCTTAGACGTCGGACCCCTTCACCCAGTCCAGCCTACCGGAGTCGTCACTACAGGGACCATACTCCGGAGCGACCTTACACCAGACGAGGGAGAAGCCGTTCACCGGTTTTCCGTCAACAAGCACGACGCACAGATGGCGAGGAGCGGACGTCCACCCACCATCACCGTAGCCCGGAGCATCGGGATAGACCGGAGCATCGGGATAAAGGGAAGTCCAGAGATGAACAAGAACCCGTGGATCACCACTCCACTGCACCCAAGGAACAGACTTCTGCTCCATGGATACCTTCCACGGCAAGCCTGGTCAAGAAGCACAGTCATCTCCCGGCTACACACCCCCTTACCGGGGCAGAGGTTCCTTCACCGGAGACCCGTGAGATGACACGACCCCATTCTTCTAGCGACGCAGATTCAGGTTCGGACTATGAGGATCACGCACGACGTTCCACTTCTTCGGCATCCTCATCTCATACAGAGTCACCTCCCTCCCATCAGACGGAGGTAGAAGACAAGAACAAGAACGCGATACCTTTCAAAGCCAGGATAGCGGCGGTACACACGCTGATTCCAGAGATGCCCAGACCGGTGGCCGGCGATGACAAGCAACTTGCTGATCCCGCCCGGAAACGGAGAAAACTTACAGCGGCATCTCTCTACGGCCTGAACAAGCCTTCTGAGGAGGAAGCTACGCCTACCTGCGCACCATCTCCGGCATCAGCCACCCTATATGACGTACTGGATCGACAATTGAAGACTCAGAAATCTCTCCAGAAACCCGGTCCTTTCAAGACTTATACCCTTCACGGAGACAACCTACCGTTCAAGGCCCCGAAGTCGGACCCGGATCTTGACAGACTGTTGAACTTCACGAAGACACCAGCGGTGGTACTCCAACAGAAGCAGGCCTGTGCTGTGGAGGACATGATGCTGACACAACACAGAATTACATCATACTCCGATTGGTTCCTGACGGCTATTTCCAGGGTGATGCAGGATCCAGACAAGAAGCATAAAGACGGATCCCTGACCTTCTCACGGCCCAAGGTGGATTTCCTCAGCGCCTTTATCGACTCCATGAACAAGGCCAACGTGGATCTCATGGATACAGGGGCTTTTACCTATGCTACGATGGTGCAGGCTCGACGAGCTGCATACCTGAAACATCCCAAATCCGAGGTTTTGGATTCAGTAAAGAACGAACTGGCATAGCAACCCCTATCATCCGAGTATCTCTTTAACCAAGCCATCTCTACGGTCATGCCTGCCGTCAATGACGAGAAGACTTCCCGCATTATCGGAGCCCTGGCTTACAGCAAAGGCAAAGTCAAGGGCAAGGGTAAAGGTCAAGGCAAGTCGACCAGAGGAGGACGTTCTGCACAGCCGTCACGTCAGGACTCAGGCAGTCTACACAAGCAGGACAGCCAGCAGAATTTTCGTCCCTACGGGAAAGGACAGTTTCGTGGCAGAGGAGCAAAATCTTCCGACCGGGGCAGAGGAAAGCCTGACCGTCGGAATTGACGGTTCCCAGCCTCAACTTTTAACCCATCATCATCATCCTTTCATCCTTCCAGAATTTCAAGCATTCAATCATCCGGTCGTGGGCGGACGTCTACGGATCTTCTGGCAGAACTGGAAGCTTATCACAAACGACAAGTGGGTCACCAGATCTCTCAGAGATGGAGTTTTCCTCACCTTTCTAGAGTACCCCAGGCTCATCACCAGACCCAAACCATCACGTATTCCAGTTCGGCCAGAACATGTACAGACACTACTGGAATCAGTACAAGTATTATTGGACAAGGGGCTGTCAGAGAATTACCCGCGGAAGAAGAAAGTCCAGGATTTTACAGTCCTGTCTTCCTCGTTCCCAAGAAGGATACAGGTCAGCTTCGCATGATTATAGACCTACGTCGGCTCAACGACACTCTGGCGCCACCTCCACACTTCAAAATGACATCAGTTCCAGCATTACGGTCCCGCCTACAACCGGACGATTGGCTAGCCTCCATCGACCAGGATGCATACCTTCATGTTCCCATTCATCAACATCATCGTCGATATCTTCGATTCATCATCGCCGGGAGACGGTTCGAGTGGCAGGTCCTGCCGTTCGGCATCTCCATCGCCCCTTGGTGCTTCACAAGAATCACGTCACCAATCATGGCCTTCCTTCACCTAAGGGGTATCAACATAGAGGCATACATCGACGACATCCTTGTGTGGGGGTCAAGGAAGTCAGTCCCAGATACAATTCATCATTCAACTCCTGAAGTGTCTTGGATTCATCCCACATCCAACGAAGTCGGAACTAGAGCCTGCTCAGAGACGACAATACATCGGAGCAGTATTCGACACACGGAAACGGATCATCCTGCCCCCGGAAGAACGTTGGACAAAGATACAGGTTATCATCCAAAGATTTTTATCTTCCCAATCACAACCCTTACGTCTGTGGCAAAGTCTACTGGGATTGCTGACATCAACTCAGGATCTGACACAATACGGACGACTTCAGCTACGACCGTTACAGTTCAACCTGCAGCCGTATCTACGAGCTTCGGCCATCAACCCCCGAGTACCAGTTCCTCAGCACTTGCATCAGTTTCTGGAATGGTGGCAGTCCAGGGAGAACGTCATGTTCGGGATTCCACTCCGCTGGTCACCGCCGAACGAGAATCTATTCTCCGACGCATCACTCACGGGCTGGGGAGCCCACCTGGGAGAGTTAAAGATAGCCGGCAGGTGGTCTCCACAACAGAAGACACAACACATCAATGTACTGGAGATGACAGCAGTGAACATGGCAGTCCAGCACTGGAGCCCTCAACTGGTCGACAGCTCTCTGATGATCGCATCGGACAACACGACAGTAGTAAGCTACATCAAGAAGATGGGGGGAACGAAGTCCCGACTACTGTTCCAGGAGACGTGGTCTCTCTTCACCTGGGCACAGAATCATCGATGCCGGATCCGAGCACGACACGTACCCGGTCACCTGAACGTCATTGCAGACAGTCTTTCACGCCCGGACAAAGTCCTACAAACGGAGTGGCATCTCCACACAGAGGCCTTTCGTCAAGTGTCATCGATTTGGGAACAGCCCCTAGTAGACCTGTTCGCAACAAGGGACAATACTCAACTACCAATCTTCGTCAGCCCGATGCTCGACCCGCTAGCCTGGGCAGTCGACGCCATGTCAATCAGTTGGGACAACCTCATCGCCTACGCATTTCCACCGATAGCGCTTATTCAGGCAGTCTTGAACAAGATAACGGAGCACAACAGTGTTATCCTGCTCATAGTACCGTGGTGGCCGCATCGCCCATGGTTACCATCACTGGTCCAGCTACTGACCGACTTCCCTCGTCAGCTACCTCCGTGGCGCCGACTACTAGACCAACGGCGGGGTATCCTACACCACGATCCACAGTGGCTCAACCTTCACGCCTGCAGATTATCAGGGAATCCCTTGCAGACCAGGGGTTTTCAAGGCCAGTTACAGAGGCGATGGCGACAGCAAACAGACCATCCACCTCTAGACTTTACCAGGCCAAGTGGTCTTACTTCCATACCTGGTGTGGGACCAGAGACATCGATCCCAACACTGCCTCTGTTCCAGTGATAGCCGATTTCCTGTTGCACCTGCATCGAGACAAGGAATTCAAGTTAAGCACCATAGAAGGATACCGTTCTGCGTTATCCCGGGTCATGAAGCTGACTTCAGGAATTGATATTGGACATGATATCAACGTTACGGCCCTTATCCAGTCTTTCGCCTTACAGTCCCGCCGGACAAGACAACTATTACCAAAGTGGGACCTTGGAGTTGTACTGAGTGCATTTCTACGCCCACCATTTGAACCGTTACAGTCGGCTACGATCAAGGCACTGTCTTACAAGACAGTCTTCCTAACAGCGTTCGCCCTGGCCACTAGAGTCTCCGAACTTCATGCATTGGAACGCAGCTCCCTGACATGGACCGCAGGTTGGAAAACTATATCCTTTCGTCCGATCCCGGAATTCATTGCCAAGAATGAATCAACACGTCAGGGACCATGTGCTCAAAGACTGTATCAGATCCCAGCACATACAGACTTCGTAGGACCACTGGAGAACGACAGAGTCTTATGTCCAGTTAGAGCCCTACGATGCTATTTACAGAGAACAGACTCTACGAGAGGATCTAGACGTCTCCTATTTCTATCACTACATCCGGGAGCATCTGCGGACATTACGAAAAATACAGTTGCATCTTGGTTAAGGAAGACGATACACTGGACATACCAACTCGCCATCGATGCTCCTCCCCTATTGTCGAAGGCATCATCTCATGAGATTAGAGCTATTGCTACGTCCTGGCCGCTCTGGAAAAACTTGTCACT
>JAVTVY010018545.1:0-83090 GCA_036873755.1 Hanleya hanleyi
AAGTCGATTGAAGAAGATAATTTCCAGTTTCCAGCTGCGTCTCCATAAAGCTTTGACGTTAATAATAACATCAAATATTTTATCAACAAAAAGACACTGGTTATGCTGTTTTATTCACTGTTTTACACCTTGCACAAGTTTAAAGGCTAATTTATGACCCCGAAGTTCTAGTTCAGCGCTTTCAAACTTGTCTCAAGATTGTATAAACTGTGAACAGAGTGTCGTATTCAATTCCAGTCGGGCGGAACTAATGAGGTTGACCTCTCCTTCATGTCATTTGGCCTATAGTCGATTATAGATCGTTAACGAGACTTTCATACGTTGAACTCGCAAATCTGTAGAGTACGAGAGAATGGCACGCTCTATTAATTCTTACATTAGACATAAAGTTGAGATTTTCACGGGGTAAAAAAATGTTTGATGATCGCTGACACATTACAGTGACGTAGACTATGTTGAGGAGGTTATTTTGGTATTGTGATAGACAAACGTGTTCGTATAGGACATGATGGCTTATATACAATAGTCGAAAAATGCAATGTCGACAGACTTTCGAAATGTTTTCCAGAAAAATATACACGTCAACGATACAGAATTAGGAATGACGTTATATAGAAAAATAAGCAAGTAACAGTATGTTTCACACAACAGGATATAAGTCTGTTAGGTCAGGGGCAGTATTTGGTGACGTCATTATCCCCGAAGCCGAGGAGACTGTCCAGTTTTATAAGCTGTAAACATTGTATACAGTTTTCAATTGACAACTTGCTGTAGTAGAATATGGGTATACACTAGTAGTATTGAAAACGCACACAGAAATGTGACGGTATAAACTGAAAACTTTTAATACAACTGACAGAATGAGTAAGTAGGGGAATAGGTTATACATGAAAATGCGGCATTGACTCAATATTGCAGAATATTGAATAATAACGTTGATTCGGCAGAATTTTTCCTCACTGCTGTCATGATTATTTTCTCATTGCTGTCATATTGATTATACGTCATGGAAATTCTTTGTTCTATATCAGATGATAGTGAAATCAGGTGAATTGTACAACATAGCGTCGGGATTGTGCAACCGTTCACCATTGGCTGTGGCGTCATACGACGTAGCACGGGGGAATACCCGAACAAATAGGAGAAATTCAGGTAACCGATTTGATTTTAAGCGAGATCGACCAGTCTTACAGTTAATAACGGTATACACAAGTCTCACTTATTATACGAAGCCTTCTCCCATTAATAGCGTGAAGGGTTAGGAAAAAATGTTTAAAGTTATGAAGTCCCATATATGAATGACGAAATAGGAACAGTCTTTCTTCTAATGTTCACATTGTTCGAGTTTTCATCGCTGAAGTAGTCCAGCCCCAAAGGGATTGCACGTGTCACAATACAACTGTTCCATTTGGTTGCGGTGTAAAATGCCGCACATAGAGACGCCGTCCGCTTCATCGTATGAATATCCACCATTATCATTCACCAAATTTTCGCTCGGTAGATCACTCGCGGCAGATCCAACTGGTTTAGGTGGGAGAATTGGTCCTGTGATAGACTTGTTGAATTCGTTGCTGACGGAACGCTGTTCTATTTCAATCATGTTGGTCTCAATGATAGGAATGAGTTTTTTCAACATATCCCAGCCTTTCGTGTTCAGCGTGTGTCCGTTCCGACCCGGTTTCAACTCGCTGGTTGGTGATTTTAGGTACCACTCTCTTATGTGGACGAGCCATTCCCCTTCATACCCTGCAGTGCTTATGTATATATTATCTTGTAGCTTGAATGGAGTTTCAACCGTCTCTTTAGCCTGAATCATTCTATCCACTCTAGGCAGGAATTGTTTGAATGAAAACCACCCATCTCTCGTCAGTCGTATGGCAACACCATAAGGTTTTATAATCTGCCCATTATGCCGTATACGTTGAAATGTTACTCGAGGAGAATTTCCTTCGCCGCTCACTAAAGCGTAAAGGTTATTCATTAGTCTATACATATCGGCTTTTACAGGTGCGACAGTCGTAGAATAAAGCGGGAAGCGCACGAGAAGTCTTTATATACGCATTGGTTATTTTATCAGTTGATCATCTGACCCTTGACGACACCTCGACTTACTCACCTAGTTACAAAGATAGTCTCTACCTACCACCCCGATTATATAAGGCCATACGACTATATGGCGACCTATTTATGGGGACAGGGTGGTCTACTTATGGTGATCTAGCTATGCTGGAGTCTTGAAGATAGGTCGATAGGCTGTAATTACACCGTGAGTCACGTGCCCGCGGGCGTTACACGCGTACCGCATTAGTCACGCGTCGCCGATTCGTCGACGAACGGCGCACGCGGCAACACCGGGCCGACACCGCACCAACGCGGCGGAGTAATAGCACCGCGAATTCGGTGTTTTTGAACCCCCCCCTCTCTCACGCCCGCACCGCACCAAGATGGCGGCGTTTCTCTAGTATTTAAGTAATAGCACCGCGAATTGGGTGTTTGTGAACCCCCCCCCTCTCTTACTACTGCTGTGAGGATCGCTCATTTTAGCTTTGTGTAAATGAATCGCTATCATATTGGTTCTAATGTTCCATGATGTAAAGGCCATCGTTTTTTATGTGTTTTTTTTTATGTGATAAATATAACTAAAAAGTCAAATGGATTCAGGCATGAAGTATGATTTTTTTCAATATCGATGAGTGCTTATAAATGCGAAACATAGTATACGTGAAAATAGAACCATAAATCTGCATGCATTACGTTCAAATTTATTTCTGAGAAAACTCTTAGAACGCGTCTCCGGAGATCTGGAACTTCGGAGCTTCCGGGACCTAAACGGCTCGTGGACCCTGCCTGTTGGGCTGTGAGGATTTCCTTGTTTTATCTTTGTGTGAATGAATCGTATCTGTAGGCATATTGGTTTCCCTCCCAAGAACTATGTCATCGTTTTGTATGTTTTAAATATAACTAGAACGTCAAATGGATGAAGGCATGAGGTGCGATGTTTTCAATATCGATGCATGCTTATAATTGCGAAAAAAAATCGTGAAAATAGAATCATAAATGTGCATGCAGTATGATCAGTTTTATTTCCGGAAGAACGTTCAGAACGCATCTCCGGCAATCTAGGACCCCGGAGCTTCCGGGGCCGACGCCACTGGGTGAGCCTATGAGGTATGTCGGCCCAAAGCATTATTATTGTGTTTTCAAGATGACAACAGAATAAAATATAATACCGATATTTGACAAATGGCGTGTTAGTTTAATTGTTGGAAATAGCTCAGAATGCATCTCAGGCCATCTAAAGTCCCAGAGCTGTATAATATAACCCTAAATCTGCATACATTACGTTCAGATTTAATTCCGGGAAAACGCTTAGAATGCATCTCCGCCGATCTAGGACCCCGGAGCTTCCGGGGCCTAGGCGGCCCCTGGACCCTCGCCTAAAGTGCTATGATAATCGACCCCCCTTTGGAAAATCCTAGCGACGCGCATGCCGATTCATTTACACAAACCTAAAATAAGGGCAAAATAAGCGATCCTCACAGCCTGACAGGCGAAGGTCCAGGGGCCGCCTAGGCCCCGGAAGCTCCGGGGTCTCAGGTTGCCAGAGATGCGTTTTACGCGTTTTCCCGGAAATAAATCACCACACGTCCTGGCACCCTATCTGTAATTTTTATGTGCGAACATGGTCAGTTAGGAGTGCCGAAAAGTGGGGGGGGGGAGGGGGTAAAAGATATCCCCCCCTAAATCAAAAGCGGGGGAGCCGCCCCCCCCGCTTCCTACGCCATTGGTCCTGGAATTATTGCGTTGTTCGGTAGGGGTGGTTCCGCCGCCCATGATATTCAAGATTCAAGATTTTATTGTACGAACACCAGATATGGCAGAGTACAAGAGTAAATAAAATCAGTACAACAGTAAGATACTGAAATGCAAAACAGAAGCACATACATGTAATCTATATAGGCTACATGAACGCGTATATCTGAACGTGAATATAGCTTTGGTAAAGAACAGTCACTAGCTATCATTTCTGTACCATTTTAGGAGTGTTGAACACACTGTATTCATTATTGTTGGACTATCACGGCATGACATTATGAAAATAAATTTATCAGCAGTTGTTAATTTCATGAAAGCCGGATATTCTCTTACCACATACTGAAATAGTACATATCGACTATCTGCAAATTGTTTGCAGGACATTACAAAATGCATTTCCCGGGCCGGGAAAAACCCCGGAGGTTGAACATCCGGATCCTACGTGTACGGGAAACATTGGAACTCTTCTGTGTTCGAAGGTAGTTTTAGTGAAACCCGGAAGTGACGTCACAACCCACGTGACCTGCGCAGCAGAATGGAAACGACACCCTAGTCTAGCTCCCTCACCTAGGCTTCACATGGATACCTCACTCGATCCCATCGGCCCACTAGTGGCCCACCTAGACCCCAACACGTCTATTTCCATACCCTTTGTCCACTGCGCATGCGCAGAGTGACGATATTTCAACCCCGCACTCACCCCATCAGATGCCCCCTCACATAGGCTTCACATTGATACCACACTCGATCCAATCGGCCCACTAGTCGCTCCCCTAGGTCCCAAAACGTCTATTTCCATACCCTTGGTCCACCGCGCATGCGCAGAATGACGATATTCCTACCCCACATCCACCCCATGGGTTGCCCCCTCACATAGGCTTCACATTGATACCTCACTCGACCCCATCGGACCATTAGTGGCCCACCTAGATGCCAAAACGTCCACCCCGTATGGACCTATACACCCAATAGCCATGCAGTATAGGCCTATGGGCCTACCCAGGCCTCGGTGACTTTTTCCTAAAATTTCACCGTTTCGCTCCGGGACCCTTCCCATCGTGTTCTAAATGACGAGACGTGAAAAACAAATCCAAGCAACCCATGTCACAATGAACGTGTGTGAATTTCCCAGGTTGGACCTATACCCCCCATGGCCAGCCTATGGGCCTATATACAGACCTCGTTGACTTTCCCCAAAAATTTCACCGATTCGCTCCGGGACCCCTCCCATTGTCATTTTCTCGGCGAGACGAGAAAAACGAGACCCCACAACCCATAGTAAAGCCCACAAAAAAAAATTGACCATCCCCATACCCCATACAGGCATTTTCCCTTATATTGTATAATACAGACCCCTATTGTAGGGGTAAAGTCCGTGTTCCGCTTTTTATAGTTTCGAATTTTTTTTCCTAATTTTACATGCACCCACCCCATTGACTTGATAGGCAGGCCCCGATAAGCCCGGGGACCGATATTAGCCCTTTTGGCTAGAGGTGATAGGGGTTTTCCCCTATTTTAGGGGTAAAGTCCGTATTCCGCTTTTTATAGTTTCGGGAAAAAATCCTAATTTTACATACACCCACCCCATTGACTTGATAGGCAGGTCCCAATAAGCCCGGGGCACGATATTAGCCCTTTTGACTAGGGTTGATAGGGGTTTTCCCCTATTTTAAGGGTAAAGTCCGTGTTCCGCTTTTTATAGTTTCGGGAAAAATCCTAATTTTACATGCACCCACCCATGACTGGATGCCCCTTCACGAATGCTTCACTTTGATACCTCACTCGACCCAATCGGACCATGCAGCGTATTTGAAATCTGGGGACTACTTTTTCTCCGCGGAAGCTTTTTCCCGCGACCGCATCACCGCCAGACCACATCACCGCGGAAGAATACATGCCCAGGGGCCCTTTGCCGGAACTATAGTCACCCGGAGTTACCTCCCCCTAGATTGGAACTCTTCTGTGCTGGAGGTAGTTTTTAGTCTCTTGAGCTGGTGGCGCCCCCTGTCTCCTCTCCTCCACGTACCCTCCACAAAAGAGTTATCTCCCCCGGCAAAATGATAACGGATCCGTGCTTTACCTACTACTCTGGTAAAACCGTATCCTCGGCTGTCGCATTCTATATTTAGCTGATATGATTAACTTGTGCCACGTTCTGGGCTATTTACTTTCTATAATTAGCCGATTTCTGTTATTTGGTATTGTATGCTTGACGTTATGCCGAACATCGCAGCTATATGGCAAGCCGTTTCAGTATTTAAACGGTTATTTCACATATGTCGAAATCTTTTGCAAATATGTCAAAAAGATTTCAACCTATGTGCAAAAGAATTACACATATGTATAAAAGTGCGCATTTGTTCCAAATATGTTGAAACGTTTTAGACATGTGGAAAAGTTTTATACATATATCTTTTACACATTTAAATGAATACCGTAGTTAATTTATTTAACATAAGTGCAAAACTTTTCAGCATACCGGTATGTATAAAACTTTTCAACATATGTGAAACACCGGTAGGCCTAGTTAATTTATTTTACATGAAACGGCTTGCCACACGCAGCAGCCTTCCAGTACTAAGGTACTGTAATATATTATTATTTCATTGCTCCATGCCAGAGAACTGTTCAAATCTGCGAGAAAGTGCGAATTTATCTCCGATCACGTTTATGATCTACTCTGCCATTATCTGCAAGAATCTGTGTGGCATTTACAGCTCATCTTCCATATATAAGCTGGGTTGAAATTCCAATGAGTTTTGCCCAGACATTCAATTTAGAAGAGGAGAGACGGAAGAAAAGAAGTAGATTCTGTAATTTCATCGCCCATAAATCTATTCTACTCGCCCGTGAAAATTCTTGGGGAATTCCTCCTATGAGAAATCGAGTTGGAATTCCAGAGATTGTATTGCTGACAACAGCCAAGGATTTCCAAGGATTCCAGGGATTTTTGCCCGAAGCCCTTCCATAGTAACAGGGGCGGCGGAAGCAATTTCAGATTGACCAACGATCACAGCACAATTAGGTGCGGGTTCAGGGGCCGCCTGGACCCCGGAACCTACGAGATCCTAGATTGCAGGAGATGCATTCTGAGCTATTTCCGGCACATAAAATACCTTATTAATGCCCGATAAAATGTGCGTTCAAATAAAACATTTACGACGTCTATTTATCACTGAAAATCAGGTTCTACTTAAAGATTCCCGTCAGCAGCGAGCAAGAAACCCGGCGGTGTGCCAGGACTAAATGATGATTATAGGCCTATAGATTTATTTGACTGTACACTTTAAAGTGTACAGATCAGGAGCCTCGGAGCACATTTGAAAGTGTGTGTGTGTTTGGGGGAACTCTATATCGGCCATGTTAAATGCTGGACTGATGCTATCTAAGATAGGACTTATATTACGTTGCGGTCTCAAAACTCAAAAAGTGTGGGGGCTGCCGGCTGAAGCCCGCCCAGACCCCCCTGCTTCGCGGTCCCTGCAGATGGTGCTGCTGACGGTTAAATATTACAGGTCAGCAGCGCCATCTGCACATTTTAATAATAATGCTGACGGTTAAATATTACAGGTCAGCAGCGTCATGTGGACATTTAATAAGTGTACAGTTGATGGCGCGGTTAGACGACCAGGCCCATAGCCAGGGGGGTTTTCTAAGGTTCGGGGAAACCCCCCTTTCGGAAATATTATATATTTTTCTCATATAAATGCCCTTTTCAAACTAAAGCGAATCCCCTATTTGCCCCTTTTCTCATACAGCGAACCCCCTGATGTGCCCTTTTGGAGTGATGGCGAACCACCCCTCAGTAAATTCTGGCTACGGCCCTGACGACAATATAAGTAAGTTACAATACATACGGTTCGAATTATGTTTCAGTTCGCTCTGAAAAGGTGTAGGTCTAAATATTTTGTAAATCTTGAATTACGTAATGCCAGTGTTGTTTAGTAATCAGCGGTCCTCAGTGGCGTCGGAACGTAATTGAAAGTGGGGGGGGGGGGGGAAGGGGTCGACTATCACAGCCCAACAGGTGAGGGTCCAGGGGTCGCCCAGGTACCGGAAGCTCCAGAGTCCTAGATCGCCGGAGATGCATTCTGAGCGTTTTCCCGGAAATAAAGCTGATCATTCTGTTTGCAGATTTATGGTTCTATTTTCACGATTTTTTCGCAGTTATAAGCACGCATCGATATATAAAACATCGCACCTCATGCCTGCATCCATTTGACTTTCTAGTAATATTTAACACATAAAAACACATAAAAAACGATGACCTTTATATCATAGGACATTAGAACCAATATGATACCGATTCATTTACACAAAGCTAAAATAAGGGCAAAATAAGCGATCCTCACAGCCTGACAAGCGAAGGTCCAGGGGCCGCCTAGGCCCCGGAAGCTCCGTGGTCTCAGGTTGCCAGAGATGCGTTTTACGCGTTTTCCCGGAAATAAATCACCACACGTCCTGGCACCCTATCTGTAATTTTTATGTGCGAACATGGTCAGTTAGGAGTGCCGAAAAGTGGGGGGGGGGAAAAAGATATCCCCCCCTAAATCAAAAGCGGGGGAGCCGCCCCCCCCGCTTCCTACGCCACTGGTCCTGGAATTATTGCGTTGTTCGGTAGGGGCGGTTCCGCCGCCCATGATATTCAAGATTCAAGATTTTATTGTACGAACACCAGATATGGCAGAGTACAAGAGTAAATAAAATCAGTACAACAGTAAAATACTGAAATGCAAAACAGAAGCACATACATGTAATCTATATAGGCTACATGAACGCGTATATCTGAACGTGAATATAGCTTTGGTAAAGAAGTCACTAGCTATCATTTCTGTACCATTTCAGGAGTGTTGAACACACTGTATTAATTATTGTTGGACTATCACGGCATGACATTATGAAAATAAATTTATCAGCAGTTGTTAATTTCATGAAAGCCGGATATTCTCTTACCACATACTGAAATAGTACATATCGACTATCTGCAAATTGTTTGCAGGACATTACAAAATGCATTTCATCTTCAACAATATTACATGTATTACATAGCCGTTGTTCGACAGGAGTAATAGGTCTAGTATGCCCTCCGGTCTCAATTGCTAGTCTGTGGTCGCTGAGACGTAATTTTCGGAAGAACTGTCGAGCTGGAGATTGTCTACACAATTCAAACTCAATATTGGATTTGAACAATCTGTAAGTTCTCAACTTACTCCTGGATCCATTTGATTGCGTATGGTCACGAAGCGATAGATCAAAACATGAATTCACATATGTATCTAATGATGTTTTAAGTGAGGAATAATGAATGTTATCTATGTCGGTTATATTTAATTTATCGCTTAGGAAATGTTTCAGTTTGTACAGCCAGTATTGCTGTGTGTGAGAAAACAAACAAAAAACGATGGCGATGCCCACGGCCACGCGTGGAAAAAACACCAACAGAGTTACGCCCCCTTCCGATATTATTGAGCAGGTGGTGCTGTTTTGGTTGAACAGCAGATTTTGCGCGAAAGTTGGAAGGTCCGAGTTGTTGGAAGAAGTGTCTAAAAAAAATTGTTGTCCTTGTGGTATTCAGATATGCAGATGTATGACCACGTGGTCAAGTTGGAGAATTAATTCTCAGCAGTCTTTAGGTATAAATTACAGTCTCGTTTTCTCATCAATATTGAAACAACAACAACAACAACAACAACAACATTGTCACACAGTGACACTTTTTCAGATGCAGAAATTTAATGGGGGGGGGGGGTGGCGAATCTATGACTTTACTGGAAAATTCAGATTTTCCATAAAAAATGATAACTGGATAATATGGAAATTACTGATCAATGTAGTAGGCCTGAATACCGTGCTGGTAGCTCAGACACGGTCCAACAAATACTCAAATGAACACAAATGAAAGTCAGATTACCCAAATGAAAGTACAATGAACCCAAATGAACAAGTAGTCACTTCAATGAAGGTTTTATTACATAATACAATGCAAATATGGTCAAATAGAATGGAACGATTATAAAGAAAAAAGAAAACCCAATTTCCATGCGTCCACTGCATAAATATGAAAACGGGTTCTATATATATGTCGCGGCGAGACAACATTATGGGGAGTTACTGTCTGGTTTGTGTTTCCATGCCGAGTTCACCAAGTGGAACCAAACCTATATTCTGAGACAAGTCATTTTCGTAATGTTCACTGCAGTTGTACCAAATGGGATTCTTGTGGTCACTAACAGCGTTTTACACTCATGAACCCGTCGATATTAGCTCTCACAATTGTTGTGAAAACTTAAATGCATAGACGTGTCCAGGAAGGTTTCGATATCAGTATACCGGTATGGGCGCCAAAATTCTCATGCCCAAATGAAAGGAAAATAATTTTTATGTAATCTATGGTAATAGATTTACATTATAGGGGCATGAATTAAGTTTAAAGATATCCTTCCGCCGTCCGACCAACGTACACATCCTAAAGAAAGAGCTCTTGAGCTCATCCTTGATATTGTATGTATTTTCTGTTTATTGTGATATTGTTTTCTTTCTTGAGTCTATTACTTTAACAATAGATATATTACAATACTCTTTTGTATCTGAAAGTGTTATCTTACAGCGTTTTGCTTGTCCCAGTGTCTCAGTTCGCGAGTAAATAGGCAGGAGGTTGTCGGGGTTGTCCTCGAGTGATTTGACTTGATCACTGCTGCGAACCTATTCTTCTTCTAGGAGACGTCTTAGTTCGATAGAGGCGCTATAATACATTCTTTTAATTACTCTTGTTCGTAATGTTTCCGTAAAATATTCTTGACAAATCCTGTTTCAAGGCATGTTAATTTTGTGCCGAGTTCGAGTGCACCATTTCCCGTTAATTTACGGTACGGTATATGTCGAGTTGACAAGAATCGGGTCAGTCTGAAATGGTGAAATCAGCATGAAGACCGGGGTCGGTAAGGGGTGGAAAAATTCTAAAACTGGTGTCTCATTGTTCAATCAAATAGATGTTTATTCCGCTGAAAGCGTAATAATGTTTCATTAATGTAAGAAGAATATAGAGTGTTGTTTATCATGTTTATCGAGCAAAAATCTCAAGAGAAGCATTGCCATTGTCTTGTAAACAAAGATGCGTCTTTCACAACCTGTGCCCCCCGCACACTATTTGGATCATATCATATTGGTAGGTCCTTCGTCATCTACACCAAGAAAATGCTTTGCCATAATCACTGATAATAACGATACTTGAATCCTGACCCTGTCGTACGGATGACTTTTGGGTGTCAAACATTCGTATCTAGACTAGTACCAAGCCACTGCGCATGACCCGCTATCGCGAAGCCCATTCTGATTTTGACTCCAGGGGTGAAAGAGCACGCATACCCAATTAACTGTTTCCCCATTGTTTTAGCAAAAAGATATTTATTATCCGGAAACCATGAGAATATTACATTAGTGTGAAAAGAAAGATTATCTTACTCTTAATAAGAGAACAAATACCCTAACGAGATGCTGTTTGATTTACGGAGAAACTTTACTACAACCCATCTCCCCCACGGTTTTCATTGTTTTTGGACACGAACCACACTGCCCGGGATAACCTCACTTGAGTCACTTGGCAAAATCAGCAGGGGTGAAAGTTGTAACAAAGCTGAACACGAGTTCATATTATTTGATCATATGAATATTTTATACCCGTGAAAACGGTGGCAATATTTCAATGACATAAAAATAAGGTACGGTAATTTCCCTAATAATTCACCTTGCAAATTTAATTCGAAAACGGTCGATTTTTCCCCTGTCGTGATTTTTTCCATCCTAATAAAACGAAAACGGGAGCATTTTCAATATACTCGTGAAACAATAAATTCGAACACTCCCGTTTTCGTCGTGGAGTTCGTGCCGCTGAAAGTAAAGTGAATATGTTACTCAGAATAATTTCTGTACAACTAAATCGTGACTAACGATACGCGTTGACACAGAAATAAAATACAAAAGTTCACTTTTTGTGGTTGCGAATTCTCCATATATCATAGAACTATGATCAGAAGTCCCTAACCGGGTTCTTATTAGCAGGAGGTTGGAGGCGAAAATGCCCGTCAACTGGCCATTTTGAGGCACCTACGAGATCAATAGAAAAAAAAATTAACGGCAATTCGAACGATATTTTCGATGTCTCATTTTCTTTAATAAACAGATGATATGGAAGGACAAAGATATAAATGTTTCCCTCTGCTTGTCCCTGTCAGGGCTTCGGCGTAATAGTTAGTTTGTGCACAACTCCTATGTCGAGGGAGCCATTATTTCATTTCTTCAGATGTGCATGATCTGCAGAACATCATACATTTTGACTGCAGAAAGGGAGCAGTTGAGTATTTCATTTGTGCTACGGGGATATGTCAACAGACATGGATGCTGGTGGTTTATTCACTCACCAATCCAGAACGACGTTTCCATGTAATAAAATGACAGATGTCAGTGTTTCCAACAACATGATAATCCAGTTTATAATCAACGAGGAATCAACTTTATGGAGCGGACGAACATAAAATATGCACCCTCGCTGGGTCGGTCACATTGACATCTCACGAGTGACGTTGTAGACAAGTCAATGTACTATACAACCCGATCATCATTGCAGGAATTTAGACGTTTAGTTTTTATGTATTTTCAATCCTTGACAAGCTGGACATTTCACCTTTTACTTCGTGTTTGATGGATAATGAACGTCAGCATCACGGTACAGATTTAACCGGGAAATATGGATGACTGACTGCAGGCACGTGTCGCAATACTGTCGGGCTATCATCCCTATTGCTGTAATGGGAACTTCCACTGACCCGGTGTTGTAATCCCACAAGGCTTCCCGACGAATCGAATTGGAAGAGTTCACTTTCAAAATAGGGAAGTAAGGCACAAAAGTTTTCAACACGCATATCGTGAGGGCAGATTTTTCTTTCGTTTTGTAGACTATATTTCTTTGTATTTCATTCTTGAAACTTGCAACTCTGGCGGACAAATTCACGACCTACGCAATTTAATGACAATAACTACACAGGGAATGCTTGAAGTTGAAGAAAAAGAAAAAAACATTTACGGCGACAGATGGGTGATAAAAACTTTTGGGTCGGTAGCTTTTCGATGGGGCGGGCGGGTTACGCCAACTGACATATTTTAAGGATGGCCCAGAGTCTTTTAATGAACTATGATAGAGATATCAAACATAATACACGGTTATCAATAGATCACAACGATCACGGTGAAGCGGTCCGCCATTTTGGATCTTCCGTGAATATCAGCGTAACATATATAATTCGAACACAAGCGTTTTTCTGGAATTAGCGCGACAATTAATTCGAAAGTAGCCAATTTTTGAAGTTGCGAGTTTCATCACTGCATCGCGAATTATTAGGGAAATTACCGTAACGGTTCATTTGAATACAAAACCCGAGAATGAATGATGATGTTGTAATTTGCATGCGACTGGTCTTTCCACCCCCCGTGATCACCAGACTTCATGATTGAGATCGCCCAGGGCTTGTTCGAAGCACGTGTTGAGGTCAACATGCTGTAAAAATTATAATGTGAAAGAAATACGTTCCAGATGTCGCAGTTCAGGTACAAACTTTTAACCGGTGGCACTTTGCATGCAGCGACAGTGCCAATCTAATAATGGGGTTGCTTCCTAGAGGGGGTCCACTAATTGGCCATTCACTTTCGGACAGACCTCTTCACTTTATATTTCATGCAACTTCTGACATTGCTGTACGTGCTGATCTATTTCCATCTGGGCATGCGTAATTGTCTGACCAGTGAAAACGAAATCACTCCGACTCAAACAATTAACTAGGCCATAAGGAATTCATGATTTATCAATCAACCACGGTCGTGTAAATTAGCCTGCCAGTCGACAAAAGGAGAAAGAGAAAGTGAACGGTATACGCGAAAATATCGCTGTCGCCACTTTCATTTTATTTTCACTTTGTGCAGACAGACACTGCCGACTTGTGAAAGTAAGCTAGCAGATAAAACTCTCCCCACGTGAACGGTGATCGTTCGCGTAAAATATGGTTTGCGCAACCTTCACGTAACCTGAACGAGCGTTCGCGTCAAAAAAATAGGCCTGGTATGATACCCATCTGATAAAAATATAGGCCCCACGATAATTTTTCAGATCGAAAGATCAGACGTCTGCGGCATTTTTGTTGTTGCCGTGGATGGACGGTTTTACTACGGCAAACTCCAGTGAATTGCGAGAGCTGCAATTGATACGACATTTAATCACCAGAATATAAATATATTTAAAATAAAAATATTTATACATTTTTTTCACTCAAATATATACCGGTACTAAACAAGACAGTGTTAGTGATTGTGTGGCTATATACAGTACACTCTAATATTAGTGAAAGCAGCTAGGCTACTACCTTCCACCACACCATGAAGCAACAACAATAATCTACCAGTATAACCATGAGAACACCAAATGTAAAACTGGAAACCAAAAATAACAATACAAAAAATTAAATATTTAACAAAAAATTATATTTCCATAAGGTTGAGAGAAATGAAACAGACATTCAACCGAATATGCCATTTCTCCTAGTATTACCATAACCCAGAAACTCTGGCTGTGATTGGTGAATATAGGTAAGGGTGCGTGGCATTCCTATCACAGCCCAGATCGCGCCTAGGTTAAATTTTAGCGATAAAAATTTATGCGCGAAAAGCGGCTTTTCGCTGACGAAAATAACGAAACGGGAGAGAAAAAAGATGCCAATTTGATACAGTTTGACTGACCTGAGCTTCTTTAACCATATACCATCTCTCATGACTGTTTTGATGCTGACAAAATGTGATCAAATGTGTGAGAAAAAACTTCCATTGATTTTAACGTTTTTGCGCCTTTCTGACATCTTGTGAGAATATGACCTTGATCTCGTGACCTTTCTGATCACGTGAATAAACACACGTCGCTATTGGTTCTTGATGACGTGAGTCAAAAGGTCAACCCCATTCTGCGCATGTCCTTGTAAACTATGGCGAAAGAAAATGGCAAAATCCGTGTTTGATGGCAGATTCCATCTAATTAAAGTCATAGTGCTGGAGATGCCAAATCATATTATTTATTCGATAAAATGCTTTTTGTGCCTCTGTCTCAATTCCCCACGCCGTGTGCAGTTAAAGATCTCGAGCGACTGACGTCTTATTTATTTTTTTCCTTTTCGGTCTGTATAAGTGATTCGGGCTAAGGGGTCAGCAACAACAACCAAAAAAAAAAAAAAATAGACTCCTCAGCAGATGTTTTCGGGCTAGTATTACCAGTACTAAAGTTTAGTGGGCCTAGAGAATTCATTTTACACAGTAAGACGTAGTCATCAGTCTATATAATGTGATAGCATAGTATTTATTATATTCCCGCAATGAAGTTAGAGGGGGGGGGGGTATACTGGAATCGGCTTGTTCGTCTGTCTGTCTGTCCGTCCAACCGTCTGTCTGTAGACATAATTTTTTCCCCGACTACTCCTAAGATTTTGCTTTTATTTTAATGAAACTTTACATATGTGTTACCTATGGTTTGAAGATGTGCATGTCCTATTTACAAGGCGAAATTTTTATTTTTGACATATTTATGACGTTTTGAACTTTATAGGACTTTGCCATTTTTAGGATCACACAATTTTGTCCGGACTACTCCTCCTAAGATTTTGCTTCTATTTTAATGAAACTTTACGTGTTACCTATGGTTTGAAGTTGTGCATGTCCTATTTACAAGGCGAAATTATAATTTTTGATATATTTATGACGTTTTGAACTTTATAGGACTTTGCCATTTTCAGGATCTATTCCCATGTAGAGACAAGTTTCTAGTGTTGTCAACTACTTCTACTATTTTTATCAGAAGGTTCTGAAACTTTGTAGACATGTTTGAAGATTTGCATCTCCTATTTGAGACATGAAATATTAATTTTTGTCAAAATTACCCAGACTTGGACTTTGTCAATTTTCTGCATATATTCCAATATATAGAGCATGTTCTTGTGTAATTAACTAGTCACACAGTTATTACTGGATGTTTCTGAAACTTTGTACACATGTGTAATATGGTTTGAAGATGTGCATCTCTTATTTATGACCTGAAATATTTGGTCAAAATTACCAGGCCTTCTTTATCCAGACTTGGACTTTGTCGATTTTCTGCATATATTCCAATATATATAGAGCATGTTCTTGTGTGATTAATTAGTCACTCAGTTATTACTGGATGTGTCTGAAACTTTATACACATGTTTAATATGGTTTGAGGATGTGCATCTTTTTATTTATGACCTGAAATATTTGGTCAAAATTACCAAATTTCTTCAAATATTCATGTAATGAGTGCACTGATAACCTGATCAGCAAGCAGTATTTTACATTATAATATTTCATTATACCCTCTCCAGTAATAACACAGTTATTACTGGATGTTTCTGAAACTTTGTACACATGTTTAATATGGTTTGAAGATGTGCATCTCTTATTTATGACCTGAAATACTTGGTCAAAATTACCAAATTTCTTCAAATATTCATGTAATGAGTGCACTGATAACCTGATCAGCAAGCAGTATTTCACATTATAATATTTCATCATTATACCCTCTCCCCCCCTGCAATAAAGCTGGGGGAGGGGTACAGGATCGGCTTGTCCATCCTGTAGATACAATTTTGTCCGGACTAATACTTCTAAAATTTTGCTTCTATTTTTAGCCCACCATCACCAGATGGTGGGCTGTTCAAATCGCTTTTCGTCCGTGGTCCGTCGTCCGTCGTCTGTCCGTCCGTAAACAATTCTTGTTCTCAAATTTGGTACAAAGGTTCCCCTTGGGGTCTAGTTGTGCAAGAAACCTTTTTTGGTCCGATTCGAAAATCCAATATGGCCACCAGGCAGCCATCGTTGTTGTTGTTCCGGACGTCCCTCCTTTCAGACTAGGAGCACCCTCTTACAGAGGTATTTAGAAGCTTGCAGTAACCCCGCCGCTTACTAGGGTGGTCGAGACAGGGTCAGTAGCAGTCGAGGTCCCGTGCTGTGCAGGCCGTGCAAGTAACTTATTTACAGTGCATTGACACCTCCTGACTGTACATATAGACCCGTCCCTTTTTCTGACCAGATGTGTGCGATGTACTACTGTGAGTGAATTTATATAGCGGTCACTGAAAGACGCCCAGGTACTTTATTCCCCAAGTGCCTCCGCTGGCGAAGGTCTAGCGTAGCAACTAGTTCCACCATCAGTCCATATTACCCTGGACACCGAATCAGTCCAGCGCCTTGTGAATAGGCGAGTATATATGTAAGCGGTCACTGGCGAGGCGCGAACCCACGCCAGCTGTAGCACTCCGGGTCAGAGTCAGACACTCTAACCATTCGGCCACGACACGCTCACGCTCTTGGATTTCCCCATGAAACCTTGTTATCGCGATTTCTCGGGAACTACTGCGTGGATCTTTCTCAAATTTGGTACACAGGTTCCCCTTGGGGTCTAGTTGTGCAGGAAACCTTTTTTGGTCCGATTCGAAAATCCAATATGGCCACCAGGCAGCCATCTTGGATTTCCCCATGAAACCTTGTTATCGCGATTTCTCAGGAACTACTGCATGGATCTTTCTCAAATTTGGTACACAGGTTCCCCTTGGGGTATAGTTGTGCAAGAAACCTTTTTTGGTCCGATTCTAAAATCCAATATGGCCACCAGGCAGCCATCTTGGATTTCCCCATGAAACCTTGTTATCGCGATTTCTCAAATTTGGTACACAGGTTTCCCTTGGGGTCTAGTTGTGCTAGAAACCTTTTTTGGTCCGATTCGAAAATCCAATATGGCCACCAGGCAGCCATCTTGGATTTCCCCATGAAACCTTGTTATCGCGATTTCTCAGCAACTACTGCATGGATGTTTCTCAAATTTGGTACACAGATTCCCCTTGGGGTCTAGTTGTGCAAGCAGGGCCTGATCCAGGCCGTTTTTGAACCCGTTATAACGGGTTTGGGCGCCATGAGTTTGGGCGCCCAAATGAGAAAAAAAAAAAAAAAAAAAAAAAAATTTTTTTTTTTTTTTAATTTTTGTTAGCAAATTCCCTCTGAACAGGCTGAAACCTATATTAATGCAATTACTATTGCCAAATATGAAGTTATCAGGCTGTATTTAGACCATTCAATACTCCCACAGCTTCCATGGGCTTCGACAGTCCCACATCGCGGCCTATTTCACTATAACTTATCACACTCTGCGCCAGGTAAGGGTGCCCAAACTAAAAGTCTAGATCAGGCCCTGGCAAGATACCTTTTTCGGTCCGAATCGAAAATCCAATATGGCCACAAGGCAGCCATCTTGAATTTCTCCATGAAACCTTGTTATCGCGATTTCTCAGGAACTACTGCATGGATCTTTCTAAAATTTGGTACACAGGTTCCCCTTGGGGTCTAGTTGTGCAAGATACCTTTTTCGGTCCGATTCGAAAAACCAATATGGCCACCAGGCAGCCATATTGGATTTCCCCATGAAACCTTGCTATCGCGATTTCTCAGGAACAACTGCATGGATCTTTCTCAAATTTGGTACACAGGTTCCCCTTGGGATCTAGTTGTGCAAGATACCTTTCCTGGTACGATTTGAAAATCCAGTATGACGACCAGGCAGTCATCTATTTCCCCATGAAACTTTATCGTCATTTCTCAGGAACTACTGCATGGATCTTTCTCAATTTTGGTACACAGGTTCCCCTTAGGGTCTCGATATGCAAGATGCCTTTTTCGTTCCGAATCGAAAATACAATGGTCACCAGGCGGCCATCTTAGACCTCCCCATGAAATTTTTTTGTCATGATTTCTCAGGAAGTACTGCCTGGATCTTTCTCAAATTTGATACACAGGTTCAATTGTGCAAGATACCTTTTCTGGTCCGATTCCAAAATCCAATATGGCCACAAGGCGGCCATCTTGAATTTCCCCTTGAAACATTGTTACCGTGAATTCTCAGGAAATATTTCATGGATCTTTCTGAAATTTGGTACACAGGGCCCACATGGGGCCTAGTAGTGCAAGATACGTTTTTTGGTCCGATTCGAAAATCCAAGTTACGCTTCAAATTAATTCGGTATTCTCGAGTTGTGACGTTGCATCACAAGAGTCGGCGGATCAAACGGTGGGGCATATTCTATATATTGACTATAGAGAATATCCATACCTTCACCTTCCATATCAAGGAGTTCAAATAATTCAGAATTAAAATGTATTTCTTCAAATTTTAAATCAGCTTTCTTTAGTCCATGCAGTAGCAAGTGAACTGCTCCACCCTTTCGTCTGCCGGCGGGTCGGCTACATGAAGGGACGTCACCCTTGTGACACAACGTCACAACTCGACAACTGTAGACCACTGCATGTTTCGATCCAAGGGAGATATCATGATTCATACACTTTCGAAGTATCAACATTACTGCACGGACTGGATCCCTTCAGTATTAAGTATTGTACCATCTTACTATTTTCGATCATGGTATCTTAAAAGAGATATCTCAAACTAGCCCAGTAAACAGAACAGAATTAGCATTCGTTCCTAATTATAAAATCTTAAGTATGTTTCATAGCTCATGCCAAATTGTCAAAGAGATTGGTCTTCGCTTCCAGTACCCAATGATGACACGTGCAAAAAAAATAAATAAAAAAAATACTACGAAACAAAGGCGAATAATCCTCCGTACACGTACATTCACTTTCAGACTAACTTTGCTCATTTCTCTTGTATTATAACAACCGACATAAGTACAGTTTCTAGAAATCTTGAAACTCGTGAAACTTAGATTATATCTTGGTGTTTTTCAGTGGCCTTTTCCGATCCTTTTCGGTCAGATTCGAAATTCTGTAAACAAAATTACAAATCAATCGTTTGTTCTTAGTAACAATGGACAAAAAGATCCTCTAGTCATTAGCTTACAATTATCGGACAATGGTGGGCGCCAAGATCCTTCAGGATCTCTCGTAATACATTTACCATGCGATTCACACATTTGTTAGAGTTATGACCCTTCCTATCCTTGAGTGTTATTTATACTGTATTGAAATATTACTCGGAACGGGAGACTTGCGGGACGGGGGTTATCTCAGTTATCCCTTAGGATAACAGCTACATCTAGTTATATTTATAGTTGCCTTGCCACCAACTCCTCAAACGAGCCGTCTGCAGACTTCCCTCGAATTTCGAGGTAATTTTTGAGTGCCAGCGGCGACCATAAAGTAAATTTTTCATGTGACATGTCATCCAGGTTATGACCGTCTTCGGGGTCCTTGAGAAGTTTGCGTTTACCCTTGCCTTTTCCTTTACTTGAGCCATTATTTGCACCTTTCGGCATGTTTGATTAGCCTGGGCCACGTGCTTTCTCGCCAGTGTTTACGTTCCACTGACCCAGAGCCGCGCTCTGGATATGACCCAGTTTACCTAATATGATGAGTCTGTGGGGTCATGTATTTATGCCTATTACCCTGGGCCACGCGCTTTCTCGCCAGTGTTCACGTTCCACTGACCCAGAGCCTCGCTCTGGATACGACCCAGTTTACCTAATATGGCGAGACTGTGGAGTCGTGTATTAAATTTCATTAGCCTTAAAACTTATGGCTGTTATGTCTGTATATTGGACCCCTGCTGACATAACAGGGGTAGTTTAGAAATTAGCTATGCCATACGAAAAATTTCAGTTCGGATCAATCAGTGGCGACAAAAATGCCTTTTGTCACAAAATCTTCACTGACCAGCGTTCATTGATACACAGCTCTACAATCCCGTGACTGACTGACATACTTTCGAGTGGAATGTAAACAAAGCCCCATGACGCGCTCACTGGCTCAGGTTGAAGAACCAAGGACCAACATGCTGCTGTTCTAACCCGTGGGAAAAGATTGAAAATATTGATATAAGTAAATTCTAATGGGGCCCCGAGACTAAATACATCTGTTCTTCACGCTATTGCCGTACAATATAGGTCTGAACGCAGCTGCAAAAACAAGAGCTGAGGTGGCCGAGTGGCTTAGGGCGCTTGCATTTACTGCTGGCAAATTGGTGCCAAATTCTGAGAGCACAGGTTCGAACCCCCACAGGGTCGACCCATCCAGCACTAGTTTCTGTGCTTCACCAAGAAAGTCTCATCCTAAAAATAATTGATTAATAATCGAATCTACTTCTATAGAATGTTTTATTAAAATGATAAGTTGACCCAGTCATAGATTACATGCCAAAGCCTATAGGCTCTAGTTTCTAAAACAAAACATGCCGCAAATTCATTCTTTACTGTGTAGAAATGTTACGAAATACTTTGGTTGATATCTTTTCAACTTAGAACTAACCGCTATCGTAACTTCCGAGCCTGATACACATGATACATGTGTTGCTGGCCAATGCATTATGCATTACATACTGGTACTTTATATGACATTGTGTTGACCCTCTTCTAGTACTAAGGCAATGATCAGTGTGCTGCGGTGGATTTTGCCGGTCTACCTACTGTACAGCAATCAAAAACTTGAGAACAACCGATGTGTGGGGAATGCTTTATATCGGTAGCAACAACAACGTGTTTGAGAGAACCGGATTACGGAAGAACAAAAAAAAATATGCACCCTGGAACTGATTGAAGCAATGAAATTGTATTTTCGCTGACCAGCAAACTTTATAGATGGAATGCCGACTTGTATTATCACCGACCGAATTTACAGGAATTGTTTCACAGTTTTCTGATCGACTCATGACGTATTATTCCACACTTTTTTGTTAGACAATTTTGATCGGTAATTAATGCAATCACTGACTGCTATTTCCAGCCCTGATGTAAGTAAATGGCATCAGAGATTCTGAGGTTTGTGTGCAGCAGCAACAATAACATCAAAATTACGTGCAACGACAACAACGTCAAATACGGTCTGTGTCCCCAAAAAATCTCTGGATACGTCCCGGAGATGTGAATACATTGAATCTGGTTGAGATTGAGGTTATTCCATACTATCAAACATGTTAAAGGTGAAATGCAAAGGTTTTCATATTTTCCTTCTTATGTTCTTCATGGGTTAGTTAATGTTGGAACTATCAACCTATTTACTTCTTTTGATTTTATTTGATGTATTTTGTCTCCCAGTAACTCTAGAAAAGTGGTCCAAAGTTAGTATTTCGAGCCCGGCCGATTTCAGAAATGAAATCAGCATCACTTATCTGCCCTTGTTTGACGCTGGTTTGTGACGTCACATCAGACCACCTGGTCGGACGTCAATACATAACGTTCAGTCTTTGGGAGGCTGCATGGTCTGACGTGATGTCACAAAGAAGGAAAGATAATTAAGCGATGCCGTTTTGCAATCGGAATTCAGTTGGGCTTGGGGTACCAACTTATTAAAAGCTTCTAGGAGACAAACTACTTCAAATTAAACCAAGCTAAGTAGGCAGACCAACATTTCTATCATAATTCAACCTACATAAACCTATTATAAGAAAAATCTAAAAAGCTTTGCATTTCACCTTTAAGTAGGCTATTATAAGGAAGTGAACTCGCAAGGGGCCGCTCTTGTCGCATGTTGTCTAAATACATTGTACAGGTTGACTGCACTACACGATTAAAATGCCTGCTCTCACTCCATTCAGACCATATTTGCATTCTTGTATGTAATAGGACTTTCATGAAGTAAAAACTTGTTCAATTGGGTTTAGTGTGCTTTCCTTTTATGTATCTGTTCGATTCATTTGGGTAATTCGTTGGACCCATAGAGCTTTGTTTTTACTCTACAGCAATGTAAGAAAATAAGCTTTTCTTATTCAATAAAATGATTGTTCCAATCTTGTTGTATGTGTGTGAGGTTTGGGGGTACCAAATACAAATTTAGAACAGAAATTTCAACCAAAATTTTTTGAAAAATACAGTCAGTGTGTCAAAAGTAGTACCCCACTATACATGATTTTTGGTGAACTTTGAGATACTCTGAATATTTTAATCAAGAAATGAATGATTGGTTTTTGGGGTTGAATAGACTTGTGTTGTCAGATGCTGATAAATGTACTTTACCACATAAGTTGATTATTTCTCTTAAGGCATATTTGAGGAAATGGGTATGAATGATATTTGGTAAAATCAGAATCTACACAGTCTGCCTTAAGGGAGTAGAGGACGTTCATTTCCCTGCTCTTATGGGGCTACAACATGGTCATTTGTCAAATTTTTCAAAACAAGCTGAATTTCCCAACAAATTTACCCAGACATATCAAAATGGAATAAAAATCAACAAAAGACACAACACAACCATTTATGCGTTTTACTGGTGGTTCGATAGTGTGATGGGATGGACCAAAAAATTGGCATTTTAAATTCAACGGTTGAAGGGTGCAAAGTGCTCCATAGATTAAAAATTATTCCTCCGGAATACCCCCCAAATTCACTCTTATTCAGTTTCAACTGAAGCAAAACTTCTGAATGGCTAATAAATTGATCTTCAATAATATTCTCCACACCCACCCCGATTCCCCACCCCCACCCCCTCCTGGAAATAGGACTGAAAAGGCTCCGTTTATCTGTTATACCGCTAATATTTTCTAAGAAAGTATGGTGTCCCCCTGTTTTTATTACATATTTAACAAGCACTATATGTGTTTAGTATTATATAGCAAAATGGGAAAAATTTGACCTTGGGAAGTATGATTTATTGAACATCTAAGAAGAAAAAATCAAATTTCCCTATGTATTCAGTGTTATGGCTTTTAAGTGGTATACATGCATTTGGCTGCCATATTTTTTTAACGAGTATGGTGACCCCATATTTTTTTTTCATGGATCATCTTCTCCTAACCGGGTGAAAAAATCCTGAAATTTAAAAAAAAATTCAACCTCTAGAAATGAACGTCCTCTACTCCCTTAAACCCCCCAAAACTAAAATAGAAAAACATTACAGAGGATCAGTATTATCAGTTTTGGCTTGCCAGCTCTTCAATTTCATCAAAAAGTTCGTTATATTCAACATTTAAAGAAAGTATTTATTCGTAAATTACCTTTTAATTTTAGACGAAAATCTAAGAATATCTACCATATTCAGAACCACTAACCGTAGATTTCCAATCGAGATTGGACACTGGAATAATAAACCAAAGAGAGAAAGTGCTGGTGTTCAAGGGAAACAATAAGGGAAATTTGTTATCAAAATGAATTCATAAATCATGAATAAAATAAACAACATTTTAGGTAACTTAATTATTTTTCTACCTGTCTGCCTCGATGCAAATGTGGATAGGTATTAATTCTGACCCCTGGATAAAGAGCACAACAACAGGCAAGCAAAGAACGAACAACAATCCATCGGCCCGGCTCAGTTCGTCCATGCCAATAGTCATTGCTGCATGTGCTGAGCACAGCTCCGTCCTCATTTATTTAACATGGTGCAGGAAGTGGGCTTTTTAAAAACTTTCTCTGTAAAATGTTGAAGTTGCCATGCTCTGATTTTGTAGTTACAACACTGAAGGAATAACTCATGAAAACACTGGCCCTATACAGCAATACCCTGGTTCTGTTTCAATTAGCCCACCATCACCAGATGGTGGGCTGTTCAAATCACTTTTCGTCCGTCGCCCGTCCGTCCGTCCGTAAACACTTCTTGTTATCGCGATTTCTCAGTAACTACTACTCTCAAATTCGGTACACTGGTTCCCCTTGGAGTCTAGTTGTGCAAGATACCTTTTCTGGTCCGATTCGAAAATCCAATATGGCCACCAGGCAGCCATCTTGGATTTCCCCATGAAACCTTTTTATCGCGATTTCTCAGAAACTACTGCATGGATCTTTCTCAAATTTGGTACACAGGTTCCCCTTAGGGTCTAGATATGCCAGATACCTTTTCTGGTCCGATTCGAAAATCCAATATGGCCACCAGGCAGCCATCTTGGATTTCCCCATCAAACCTTGTTATCACGATATCTCAGGAACTACGGCATGGATCTTTCTCAAATTTGGTACACAGGTTCCCCCTGGGGTCTAGTTGTGCAAGATACCTTTTCTGGTCCGATTCGAAAATCCAATATGGCCACCAGGCAGCCATCTTGGATTTCCCCATTAAACCTTGTTGTCGCGATTTCTCAGGAACTACTGCGTGGATCTTTCTCAAATTTGATACACCGGTTCCCCTTCGGGTCTAGTTGTGCAAGATACCTTTTCTGGCCTGATTCGGAAATCCAATATGGCCACCAGGCAGCCATCTTGGATTTCCCCATGAAACATTTTTATCGTCATTTCTCAGGAAGTACTGCATGGATCTTTCTCAAATTTGGTACACAGGTTTCCCTTCGGATCTAGTTGTGCAAGATACCTTTTTCTGGTCCGTTTCGAAAATCCAATATGGCCACCAGGCAGCCATCTTGGATTTCTCCATGAAACATTTTTATCGTCATTTCTTAGTAACTATTGCATGAATCTTTGTCAAATTTGGTACACAGGTTCCCCTTGTCTAGTTGTGCAAGATATCTTTTCTGGTCCGTTTCGAAAATCCAATATGGCCACCAGGCAGCCATCTTGGATTTGCCCATGAAATATTTTTATCGTCATTTCTCAGTAACTACTGCATGAATCTTTGTCAAATTTGGTACATTGGTTCCCCTTGGAGTCTAGTTGTGCAAAATACCTTTTTCGGTCCGATTCGAAAATCCAATATGGACACCAGGCGCCTATCTTGGATTTCTCAATGAAACTTTGTTATCGTGATTTCTCAAGAAGTACTGCCAGGATCTTCCTCAAATTTGGTACACAGATTCCCCTTGTGATCCAGTTGTGCAAGATACCTTTTTGGTCCGATTCAAAAATCCAATATGACCGCCAGGTGGCCATCTTGAATTTCCCCTTCAAACATTGTTATCGTGAATTCTCAGGAAATATTTCATGGATCTTTCTGAAATTTGGTACACAGGTTCCACATGGGGCCTAGTTGTGCAAGATACCTTTTTTGGTCCGATTCGAAAATCCAATATGGCCACCAGGCAGCCATCTTGGATTTCCCCATGAAACCTTGTTATCGCGATTTCTCAGGAACTACTGTGTGGATCTTTCTCAAATTTGATACACAGGTTCCCCTTCGGGTCTAGTTGTGCAAGATACCTTTTCTGGTCTGATTCGGAAATCCAATATGGCCACCAGGCAGCCATCTTGCAGGGCTTCGTGTTTAGCGCGAGTGATAGCTCACCTGCACGCAAACACTCGCGTAAATTCATGTCACGAGAGTGACTTTTAGCTCACATAAACTGTCACATTTTATATTGTATTATATTGCAGTCACTCGCCTGAATTTTAAATACCCTCTCCTAAATATTTTGACCCGAGCTATTTTTAGCTCGCGCACTAATTCTAAACACGAAGCCCTGATCTTGGATTTCCCCATGAAACATTTTTATCGTCATTTCTCAGGAAGTACTGCATGGATCTTTCTCAAATTTGGTACACAGGTTCCCCTTTGGGTCTAGTTGTGCAAGATACCTTTTCTGGTCCGTTTCGAAAATCCAATATGGCCACCAGGCAGCCATCTTGGATTTCCCCATGAAACATTATTATCGTCATTTCTCAGTAACTACTGCATGAATCTTTGTCAAATTTGGTACATAGGTTCCCCTTGGAGTCTAGTTTCGAAAATCCAATATGGACACCAGGCGCCTATCTTGGATTTCTCAATGAAACTTTGTTATCGTGATTCCTCAAGAAGTACTGCCAGGATCTTCCTCAAATTTGGTACACAGATTCCCCTTGTGGTTCAGTTGTGCAAGATACCTTCTTGGTCCGATTCGAAAATCCAATATGACCGCCAGGTGGCCATCTTGAATTTCCCCTTCAAACATTGTTATCGTGAATTCTCAGGAAATATTTCATGGATCTTTCTGAAATTTGGTACACAGGTTCCACATGGGACCTAGTTGTGCAAGATACCTTTTTTGGTCCGATTCGAAAATCCAAGTTACGCTTCAAATTAATAAGGTATTCCCGAGTTGTGACGTTGCATCAGTCGGCGGATCAAACGGTGGGGCATATTCTATATATTGACTATAGAGAATATCCATACCTTCACCTTCCATATCAAGGAGTTCAAATAATTCGGAATTAAAATGTATTTCTTCAAATTTTAAATCAGTTTTCTTTAGTCCATGCAGTTGCAAGTGAACTGCCCCACCCTTTCGTCTGCCGGTGGGTCGGCTACATGAAGGGACGTCACCCTTGTGACACGTCACAACTCGACAACTGTAGATCACTGCATGTTTCGATCCAAGGGAGATATCATGATTCATACACTTTCGAAGTTTCAACATTACTACGCGGACTGGATCCCTTCACTATTAAGTATTGTACCATCTTACTATTTTCGATCATGGTATCTTAAAAGAGATATCTCAAACTAGCCCAGTAAACAGAACAGAATTAGCATTCGTTCCTAATTATAAAATCTTAAGTATGTTTCATAGCTCATGCCAAAGTGTTAAGGAGATTTGTCTTCGCTTCCAGTACCCAATGTGACACGTGCAAAAAACCCCAAAACAATAAAAATACTAAAAAAAGCGAAAACGAAGGATCCTCCGTACATGTACATTCACTTTCAGACTAACTTTGCTCATTTCTCTTGTACTATAACAACCGACATAAGTACAGTTTCTAGAAATCTTGAAACTCCTGAAACTTAGAAAGATTATATCTTGGTGTTTTCCAGTGTCCCTTTTTCGATCTCTTTTGCTCAGATTCGAAATTCTGTAAACAAAATTACAAATCAATCGTTTGTTCTTGGTAACAATGGACAAAAAGATCCTCTTGTCATTAGCTTACAATTATCGGACAATGGGGCGCACCAAGATCCTTCAGGATCTCTCGTTATAGAATTGAGATACATGTATTTAGCCCATTTGATCTCATATTAAATTTGGGCAAAATGGCTTCTTGCTTGGCTTTGGAAAAGAATTATACAAATTCTAACTTGGTACAGTTCATCTTGATGGTTCCAAAGGGAGTTGAACTTTGGAAGAAAATGCCCTGGCCTTGTAATCTTTAGTTATACATGCTTAAGCTAAGGCTCAGTCTATAGTTGTTCATTGAATTAACTGCTCCACTGTGCAGGTTGCTTTTCTATGTGAACTTGGCTGAATGGGGAGCTAACTTGACTCTGATGGTTGAATAGGCGTTGATGTTTTGAGGACGGGTAATGGAAAAAAGGGACAGAGTGGGATTTTATAGTCCCTCAGAGGGACAGGGTGGGGCTCAAGAGGGATGGGGCACTGCAAGCCTCTGAATGTAGCTATAGCTTCCTCCAGTTTTGTCAATGGTCGAGTTGTGTACTGTTGTTGAAATGGAAGGATTGCAGTTGAACTGATTTGAAAACTCTTTTTTTTTAATTTAGATTGAGGGATGGCTCACCCCTACTTTGGCTATCCAGGCCCACAACAAGCCTTACAAACAGGATCCCAGCCTGTGATGCAAACCACTGCCTCATCCATGCAGATGCATGCTGCCTCCCCACCTATTATGCAAACTGGCATCCCACCCCTGATGCAGGGCACCACATCCTCGAGACCACATGGAACACCACCCTTGGTGCCATCTGGCCCTCCTCCACCCTTGATGCCATCTGGCCCTCCTCCACCCTTGATGCAGTCACATTCCTCAGTGATGCCTCCCATGACCATGTATCCACCACATACAGTGACATATATGCATTCCAGTGGTCAGCCTGCTTACAATCCAGCCTACAATCGGAGACCCCCCTACAGTGTCCTGCCCCTACCGAACATGTCTGGAGGGCCGCCACCGATGATGGTTCACGTGCCGGCCCCAGGTTATTTCAACAGTGTGGGAATGCCCATTGGACATTCAGGCCAGCCTTTGTATGTCAAACGCCAGAGAAGTGCCAGTGCCCCAATGAAAGGGAGACCACCACCAGTATGTGGGAACTGCTCACTAGGCAATTGCACAGTGCACAACACGTTCGTGTTCAATGTTGATGATGCTTTGTTGGGTATGGCAGAAGAGAGCTGCTCAAGCCAGCTCCAGTCCCTGATTGCCAATGATAAAGATTATACAGCAAAAGTGGAAAGGCTTTTCAGGTAATATCGGTTTATTGTGATTGTGAAAATTGTCCTATCTAGACAAGTGAATCCAGGCCTGGTCTATCGACGTGTATCTGTTAATCAAAGATATTCGTGGGTTAGAGGTTTAGATATCTATTTAGGTACACTTCTTCCTCATTATAATGCTGAAGTTGAGGAGAAAAAATATCAGGGACTGCAGAGCAAAGGGGTCTGAGTGGGCTTCAGCCCCCCTCCCCCACTTTATTGAGGCAGCAGTGTTAGAAGTCCTATCTTAGGGAGCATATCCTATTTGGACTGCTATATTTGCATTTTCGTATGAAAAACAGACCATGTATGCAGTCCAACTTTCTCAGTGTTGGACTGCCCTCATGTCTAAAAAAGACCGGTCCATATGAATCATTCGCTGCAGTGGGATCGGTCCATTTTGGAACAGTCCAAAAGGACTGGGTCAACAGGACCTCACCAGCATGAACTTTTGATCGTGCCGATAACAAAATCTGGCTGCAGCACGTCCCAATCAGACCGGGTATGCATGCAAAATGGACCGCATTCCACGTTCCAAATTTTGACGTGCTCTCTGAAGTGGCACCAATCCACCATTTAACATGTTCAGACCCCCCCACTTTCAAACATGCTCCCAGGCGCCTGAATATTGACCGCACTTTAGGTTAAGTCACACTATTGTAAGTTTTCATGGCTGCAGCATTGATATTCTACATATATACTGAGGGACACAACAGTGGCCGTGCTATAATGAAACCCACTGGTCAATTCCATTGTGACGGGCGCTACATTCAGAGTATATTCCTGGTATTGTAATATGCCAGATTTGCACACTACTGCTCCAATATAACTAACATTCTTCAAACAGGTAAAGATCATGTAGGAGTGTAAAGTAATATAAAAAATTTGAAAGAATGTGATTGACCAATCAAAATCACGGACAATTTGCATAACGTGACGGGCGCTACAGGGATTTCCCTCCATTTGTGCGGTTAGTATGGAAACTTCCAAATCCCTGTGATTTCTCAAATGATTTTAACTTCTTATCAGTATGGCATAGTAAGGTACTGAGTACTGATTCTTTGTTGAAAACAGTTTGCCCCATCTCTTATTATCTGCTAACATGAATTTGAAAATTCCAGTGTGACGGGCGCTACATATTTTGTGACGGGCGCTACACCCTCTGAAACAGAATGGGCTAGGTCCTATAAATCCTATAATAAGACAATGACAACTTGATGGTTAAGTGTCCAATTGTTTATTTCAATATTCTCTGAAATATTCACCAAGAATAAGACACATTATGCCATCATTCCAATTGATTTAATGTGCTATTTCATCAAGCAACAAAAATGATCTTCACGACATGTTGTATCCAGGTGATATGGCAGATGACACACCTTTCTTACCAACATTAATTTTCTTTGAAAAATCCTGATAAAGAAAGATCCAGTTCGAAGGTTAGAACTTACGCTGGGGAGGGCCATAATGCAGTAATATAAAGATGATGGCACCCCCAGGCCTGGTAGCTAGGGTTAACACCAGATCCCACCTGTAGCTTATTCTGTTGGAAGCACTGAATTGCAGAGTTTACTCTTGATGTCGTCAGAAAGAGTTCGATGCACACCGTCATGACATCTTTGAAAGAATTAAGAAATGAGTTTTGACTGTGTGAAAATATTTGTTGGAGCAGTTCATCATGTAAGGATCTTCAAACCCGGGGACACCGTGTGCAATACAGCTTGTCAGGTAGCTTTCCCAGGTTCAACAAAGGTTCCCTGCATGTAGTCATCTATTGTGTTTTCCTTACGTGACGAATAGGCCATTTGGCACTGCCACTTCAACATCATATGATAATGAGCTAACATGTGACCAAAAGCTTGAGTGTATATTGGTTGAAGTGAAAACCAATCATCAAAATGAGCTGTGACTGCATCAAAATCCAAAGATGAAATGGCCAGTATAAATCTCGCAACCAGGAAAAGAGGAAATCACTGATGGCAATTATATTATATGGGCCAATAATATTAATATCTCTACGTCTAGTCAGGCATGCATCACTCATGACAGTGGCGTCATGCCTGATAAACAATGTTGCAATTTTGAGTGCAACTGGTTCAGCTGAATGCTAGGGCCTCATGTACTAAATGTGACGGGCGCTACATCAGAGGCTGTAGTGCCCGTCACGATGAAATCCGTAGCGCCTGTATTAATATCTCTACGTCTAGTCAGGCATGCATCACTCATGACAGTGGCTTCATGCCTGATAAACAATGTTGCAATTTTGAGTGCAACTGGTTCAGCTGAATGCTAGGGCCACATGTACTAAATGTGACAGGCGCTACATCAGAGGCTGTAGCGCCCGTCACGATGAAATCTGTAGCGCCCGTCACGCTAATTAGCTTGGTTAATTAGTAACTGCTAAAATTAAATCTGGCTAATATAGTTGGTACTCGAGCACTAATAGAAGAAAAGGGATTCATATTATTTTATGGACCTTTATTTTATCAGCACATTAAAAATTAGTAGAATATTGTGACGGGCGCTACAACACGACAGTAACGTTTATTATTGGACATACGGTTTAATAAAAATATCCAGTGCCTGTTCTGATGACAAATATCAGAGCAAGAGGTGGCTGTTTAACCGAATATTGCAAAAAACCTAAGATTAAATGCATTTATGTACAAATTTCCACAAAAAATAGTTATACAGTCAAAAATCCTTATCAGGCTAAATTATTTCAGTAGATGTAGGTGGCGCCACCTGGCCCATGGGCGATTGAATGCATATTTCCTGACTTGTTCCTGAAAGCATGGAGCATATACTACATATATGTATATAGGTTATTATAAAATATCCAATTAAAAAATTGCCACTTTGGTTTAATTTTACGTGGAATTGACCACTGTGTAATGCAAGGGTAAAATATAATGCATTATTCTAGAAGTTATGGCTACTATTCCTCATTGTTTCAAGTAAGTGTGAAATTGGTTACTAGCCTTACACCCATCATTGTAGTTTTCCGCTATTTAAATTTTTACCATACCTCTGAAATAAATGGAAATCAAGGCCCAAAATCTAAGTTCTTCTGAATAAAAGAAAATAGTGCCAGGTTTAAAAAAACTGGAGGGATGACATTACGTAGGAAAGTTCTCTTTTGTCCGGCAGTGTTGCTTTGAAAATATTTTCGGAACTAAGATAGATTTGATTGTAACCGCATGTGAAACACATGTGATGTGATGTTGACTGAATTCCCTTGTTTTGAGTCGAACTCAAATTAAAAAAGAGAAATATCCTATTAGTAATCAAGTGAAAGTAGAACGTAAATTAATTTGGGATAAATGCTTGATGTAATTTGATATAATTGGCATTTATGATGCCAGGAAGCAATACATATATGTTTTTGTGAACATGAAAACTACATGTAGTCAACAAGAATCAATCCTAACTTCAAGCCTGGGGATAAGAATTCTGCACAATGTAGATCAAGCAATATCTTGGTATCTGACATGTATGGATATGATGGAACCACTCCTAAAATGATGAATTTTCTGGGTTGGGCCATTTTGACCAACACACTTTTGGGAATTCTCTCCAGGCTCGTAAATACACCAAACCATGGTTCCAACCATCATGATTATATTGTATGGTTGTGACCAGTAATGTTTATCATTGCAGAAAGTTTGCGGTCCTGTTCAAAGTCTATGGCCCAATGGAGGCCACACATGAGAAGGTGATGAACAGATTCCTCCAGCTTAGTCCCGAAGACCGGAAAATTGTCATGGCGCATGGTAGTTTGGGGAACTTCCTCACCAGTTCAGAGTACTTCGACAAACTAGATAAACAGATTGTACTCAAGCGTGATGTACCACTGACCCGTGAAACTACATCGTCTGAATCAGAGGATCAAAGGTTTGCCTTTTATCTAAGCAGTGGAAATGCTGGCCTTATCAATTACATGGTCACCTGATGGTTGGTTGTAAGCAAAGACGTTTTATACCTTTCTATCCCATGATGCAATGTAAAATTCATGGCAATTAAATGACCGATGGGAATCAAAATAATATATAAGACAATTATCCTGCCATCTCCGTCATGTATCACACCATTAATTTATTGCTGACACAAGAGTGGACTTGCACAGGCAGAATAGGAAATGCTGTAAGCATCTGGTTGCATACAGGACTTCACATCATGCTGCAGTCTGTGCAATCATAAAGTACCATTATGTACATGTAAAGTGTTGTCAAATTTTAAGATAATAGACCTAAATCCTGATCATTTTATCTCGCATGATGACCTGTGCATCCATGTAAATACATGTACATGACAGGTTCTCAACTATCCTGAAATCTAGCATCACTTTTGTAACACGACAATAATTTAATTGTCAACACACAGTACATGTGCCGCAAGAAGTCCTATAAGTCGACACACAAAATTGAAGCTTGCTCTTCCAGCTGCGCCATTCCAGGGATGTCACGCTGGCAACAAAATTGATGTCATCTTGCATGAGGGAGATGGCAGGGTAATTGAATTATGATTTCCACCTGCCATTTAATTGTCATGGGTGAACATTGCATTATGGGATAGAAGAGGAAATATGTCATCAGGATTCAGGTCTATTTGTAATCTGTCATGTTTGTGGATCTACAATTCATAATGTCATGGAAAGAGGGATAAAAAGTCTTCTGGGTTGAGGTGTAGGCCTACTTTCAGAGAAAAATGATCCTTCAGTATCTGTTCCTGACTTCAATCACAGGAAGTGTCTTATTATTTAAGATCATCACATTGAAACTGGAATTTGATGAAATAGAACAAAATTATGCTTTGACAAAATAATCAATTTAGGTTCCTTTAATTTTCATCGGTATAATTGTATTGGGTAAGGGGATGAGAATTGTTAAAAACTTATTACTGCTCAGAGTAGTTTGTTTGATAGCCGACTGGTCAATTGTCATCCCATGAATGGTTCATATTAGGTCAGCCACACACCACATACCACATATGAAAAATCACATGATTCCAATGTTTACGCTACTATAGTGGCATGTGGAATTTGACTAGCCTGCCGTTCAAGGCAACGTCACAAAGCTGGCACATCACGAAACGAAGAGCAACGTCGTACCAATGGCTTTGTGACGTTGCTCCTTCGCATTTGTTTTCAACCCAAAGACTTTGTTGGCATGCGCGACTCACAGAGCCTATTTCGTATTTAGATCAGGAACTGTGAATCAGTTGAAATTGTTTTACTAAAACAAACTGCATTTAATCGTTGTCATCGTAGCTTTTTCGGCTTGAACAATGTGGGTGATCGAATATTGGTAGAATTTTGATACTATTTGTCAAAACAGCGGTATGTAAAGCGGTAGCGGTATGTAAAGCAACAAATAATGGGGGAAAAATAGAAGTTCATGCATCCAATCAGAGTCTATCTCCACTCATTGTATTGACAAAATTATATAAATTTGATAGTGGACCACATTTGAATTCCATGTTAAGTTTGATTCTGTGGTGGGAAATATCACTTCCTGTGATTGAATTAGAGAATTTGCTGTACTATGTGTGTGTCACTGCATGTGCTCTACACTTACAATGTATTATTTTTCCTCAAAATTGAAGGAGAAATAAAGATTACTTACATACAATGACACATTTCTCAAAAAATTTTCTGTGGTTTCATTGAATATCTGGTTATCATGGGGTGATGGTTCACTTCGTCGTGATGGTATCATGGTCATGCTATATTTTCAGTAGTGGGAAAGATGACTGTGAGATCACTCTGACATCGAGCAGTGTTATGGAAGATCAGTCCCATGAGACCACTGTGAAGGAAGAATATCTGATGGCGTGTCCTATGGGGGAGGAGGAGTGTCCTATGGGAGAGGAAGAAAGTGTCGTGGAAGAGGAAGAATATGACATGGAGGAGGAATATAACAGTGACTATGAAGATTGGGGGGATGGACTGGACTACACCCTCAATGGACAGCAGATGTTTCTCCAGCCTGTCAAGTATGGCGATGAGGCTGCCTGTTATACACATACTCAATACACGGGTATGTTTCCTTGCATGTTCTCTAATTGAGCATGAGCAAAGCAATATCACATTAGACTGAAACAATTAATCTTCCTTGCGGTACCCCACACATTGCATCCATGAGCAGTACTATAACTTCACCCTTATGGAGAATGATCTTGCCTTGACATGACAACTCTATGCATATCTCTAATAGACAGATAGTTCAGATATGGTACTGTTTTATGGAAAAGATTGGTGAATAGGCTTCTCCACTATGTTCTCCAAAGCGGAGAAAGCCGATTCACAGATTATTCATCATTTAGTATCTCCATCATGGGATACGATACTCAAGTTACAAGATGATGAAAACAGTGGAACTCTTCATATATGAAGGCAGAAAATAGGTGTCCGCTTCCCCGTTTTTTCATAATTATGAAAGTATAGTATGCTACATTGAGTTTATAAACGATAAGAAAGGCACAATTTTGCCATGGAATTAAAACCAGTAAATCCTGTAAATGCGGGACCATAAATTTTATATCTCAGACTGCCATTCTGGCCCTACCAAAACCTCGATGTTTGGACTAAACTTACCTCCCCATACAGAAGATTTCCAATTTCTTTGGCACTGCACTGTAACCCGAAACATGCATATTGTGGTTTCATCTTCAGAGATTTGAAACAGAATGTAACTTCATGAGGGAGGGAGGAAAAAAAGGCAGCAACCTATAATATTGTAGAGGGTATTGGACAGGGAGAGGGGTGCTAGACTTGCATTGTACTGAAAACTCAAGCTCTACCAGGCATCCATTACGTTCTGTTTCGCGCCTCTCCATGTAGCGCTGTAAGGGTCTCACAGACTTTACCGGAGTTGACCCAAGGTCATCTGTTGCCACAGTAAACGAACATGACGACCGTCTAACTGGGCGAATTAATATCAGCCGCGATTCACCGATATATATTTCCGCAACATATATAGTTCTGAGGTTATGTGTCAAAAAGCTGCCTTCAAACTGTGACACTGTCGTTTCGTAACACACTGAATATCCGTTAAGTATATTCCAAGATAAATATACGTTTTGCGATCAGTAAAACAGTAAGACAGAACAGTTCTTGGTTTCTGCAGGAATCCTGCAAAAGATGGTGAGACCCCTACAGGGGTAAATGCAGCGTAGCGCAAAGCACCCTGGGAGAGGATGCTGAAAACTCTGCCATTCTCTTCCATCATTTTAGCCATGCATTTGTCCATGATAAGTCCTATAAACTAGAGCAATCTTTTTTTTTCCAGTCATGTACAGCTTTTGCAACATATGCATGATTTCCCCTTAGTTTATGCTGAGGGTCAGGATCTGCTACTTTACAAATTCTGCAATCTTCTTTGAACTGGAAGAGAAAGAGAAACAGGCACCTGGCAGATTTCGTTCCTCTATCACTCCTTTTCACCATTGGGCCAAAATTTGTCTGTCTGTCACAGCTTTCTCATTACGAAGATATCTTTTGAATGAATTGCACTAGGCACGCCAAACTTGCAGTGCACATCTATATGCTTATGACCCATAACCTTATCGAATCTGGATGCAATTGAGTGAAAACTGTGGCGGCCATCTTTATTATATGCGAAACCATTAATCTGATGTATCTCATATGTATACCGTTTCGCTCTTCAGTGTGAAACTTGGTATATATCAATATATCAAGAAATTACCAAAACAGTTTCCCTGATTGGATGGAAACCTTGGCAGCCATCTTTGATTTATGCAAATTTTTTAATGATGTATATCTCTGATACCATTTAAGTGTTCTATACGGAACTTGGTATACAGCTGCATCGATGTATTAAGAGACTTGCAATGAATAACCACATCAGTTCCTCTGAGTGGCAGGAAGGATGGGCGGCCATCTTCGATTTTTGCAAAATCATTAATGTTCTCCATATCTGATGGCGTTCAAGTATTCAATATGAAACTTGGTACATGTCATCGATGCATCAAGAGACAACGAATGACAAAACCAGTTTCTCTGATTGGGCAGAAATCTTGTCGACTATTTTAAATTTATTCAAAATCATTAATGACCCTCATCTCTGATACCATTTTAGTGCTTCATATGAAACTATACATCATTGGTAGATCAAGAAACTTACAATTAATGACAACCAGTTTCTCTGATTAGGTGGAAAACTTGATTGTCATCTTTAAATTACGCAAAATCTGTAGTCTTTTGGTACCGTTCAATTGTTTGATGCTAGAATTTGTATGTATCATCATTACAACAAGAGACTAACAATGAATGACAGAACCGTTTTCTCTGATTGGATGGAAACTTTAGTGGCCATTTTTAATTTATGTAAAATCTTTGATCTATATTTCCTTTAAGTGTTCAGTATGATACTTGGTGCATCATTGATACATCAAGAGACCAGTAATCACTGCCGGTTTCTCTGAATAGATAGAAACCTTGGGGACCATTTTTAATTGCAAAATTTTAATAATCTGTATATTTGTCACTTGACTACTTGGTGTTGGATTAGGTAATTGGAAAGTTGCTCTACTGTATGTAAATGGCCTTTATTCTCTTAAAATCTACTGGAAGCCATTTATTTGTTCTTCTGTTGTTTTAGATGTCAATGCTTTGGATGAAGATGAGAGCCTTGACGATGGTCAGATATTGTTTGAGCATAATGCTTTAAAACATGGAATAGCCATAGAATATAGTCAGCAGGCTAAAACTACATCAGCCAAAGAAGCTAGCAATGAAGGAGAAAATGGACAAGTTGTTTTCGAACAAAATGCCTTAAAACATGGTATTGATATTCAATATGAGGATGGCTCAAGACCGTCGGGCCCCTTGACAGATAGCACATCACACGAACAGAACAGTGATGACATGTTTGAGCAGAATGCTATCAAACATGGGATCAACATTGGGCCAGATGATGGCTCAAAATCGTCCAGCCCCTTGACAGATAGCACATCACACGAACAGAACAGTGATGACATGTTTGAGCAGAATGCTATCAAACATGGGATCAACATTGGGCCAGATGATGGCTCAAAATCGTCGGGCCCCTTGACAGATAGCACATCACACGAACAGAACAGTGATGACATGTTTGAGCAGAATGCTATCAAACATGGGATCAACATTGGGCCAGATGATGGCTCAAAATCGTCCAGCCCCTTGACAGATAGCACATCACACGAACAGAACTGTGATGAGAAGTTTGAGCAGAATGCTCTCAAACATGGGATCAACATTGGGCCAGATGATGGCTCAACACCTAAACTGTCTGCTCAAGATGATCTGAAGGAAACCCAGACAGTTGATAATGCTGATGTTACATGTATGTCAGATGTCCCAGCAGATACTGAGCAATTGACTAGAGACAGGATTCACGAACAGTTCCAACTGAGTGCTGCGAAACATGGGATAGTTATTCAGCAAGATACTGATTCACATCCGTCAGTCCTGTCACAAGATGATGTCACAGATAAAACAGACGAAAAAAGAATTTTGGTTAATGAAGAAGGCATGCATGAACAGACTAACACCAGGCATGGGGAAGAAATCGGTACCGACAGCCATGTTGAAGACCATTCTGACAAGGTGATTGAAGAACCTGAGATAGTTGATAAATCAGTGGGCTCAACACCCAGTCAGGACATTCACAATGTCTCAGATGTTCAGAAGGTAGAAGTTCTAGCTGACAAAGCTGTGAGGGAAGGTGAACATGGAAACACAAATTGTTGTACTGAGGGTGAATCAGTGCTGCTCAGTAAGAGCGAGATTATTGAAGATGCTTCCATCAAACCAAGATTGAATGACCCTGTAGTAGTTGAGGATTCCAAGGCTTGTGACAGAGACCATGTTAGTTTACAAGGATCAAGCAAGGCACCTGCAAACTGTCTAACAGTAGAGTACCCTGTTGAGAGCCAGACTTTCCTCGACCATTCACAATTGTGCAATAGAGTTATGTTAACTAGTCAGACAAAGGAAGCTCAGGAAATATGCCAAAGTATTGTGTTGGACACATTCACAGCATGTGTGGATTCCATCTCAGAAAAACAGAGCCAGAATGACCATGATAATGTGCAAATGGAAGAAAAGTCAGTTGGCTGTTTAAGGCTGATGTCTTCTATTAAGCAAGGACTTGAAGAACTGGATGTAGTTGACATAACTGATCATAGCCAATTAAAGGTAGTGACACCTTTGCAAAGGAGTGTAAAAACCAATGAAAAATCAGAAGACTTGCCAAAGGAGAGTGAAAATGAGATCACTGAGATTACTAGTCGTGCTGAAGCAGAAGGAATTGTTAAAGATGGAGAGTCCAGACAAAATGAGCAGGTTAATAAAACACATGCAGAAGTTAAGTTAAGAGATTTCTTTCTAGGGTTGATAGATGAATGTAAAATTGAAAGGGACACAAGTTTTGAAGCTAAGGAAAAGACTGCAGAAATTCAAGTGAAGAACAAACAGTGCAGATCTGCAAACAGCTCTCCTACGTACACATGGTCTCAAAATCTCACAGCTGTAAGTACTGCTAAGCTCAGTCCCCATGCTGTAGAGTTCACACCCAGTTGTGGGAATGGTGTCCGCAATGGAAGCTGTGCCACACCCAAAGTGCCGGTACCACATTACCCAATGACTGCAGCGAGGGCAGAATTTCAGCGTAGCGTTAGTGCTGACAGAGGTGATGCAAAGGCAGTGCACAGAAGTTCTCTGTCTCGTCGTACCAAGCGTGACGTTGGCACAATTACTGAGGATCTACATCCTACCAAGAAGGCCACAACGTCCATCTGTTACGAGAAACAAACACAGACTGGACGCCATTATGAGGAACTGTTAGAAAGGGCTATCAAAGCAGAGGTATGTCCTTTCTAACCTCTGGTTATCATCCATATTACCAAATAGTAAATTCAGGTGAACAGGGGTTCCAACATTGTGTCCAATCATAAAGAAACAACCTTTTGCCCATTGTGTCATTCTGTTACCAGAGTTACTTTCCTTGATGCATCAGTTGGCTGTATGTCTAATGTTCAAATGGCATATGAGGAACCAAAAAAAACAACAAATGTGTCCTTCAGGATTTGTCCAGATTAATCACACAATGACAAGAATAAATATTCTATTAACTACAACTGAGAGACGTAAATAGCAGAAATAGTCTGGTTTTGGAAAGATTGGACAATCTACAGATTGATGATGTCTGGCTGGTGGCAACATTTAGTTTTCATGTTAAAAAGTTTGTGATCACACTTTGTCTTTTGATTATGTAGAAAAAAACATACTTGTGTATTCAGAAATATTGCAGGCATGCTGAATATCAAATAATATCATTTTTTGTCAAAATTACCAACCGTTGGCATTTCAGCACTCCAACTTTTTGAAGTTTTGTGATCAGTTTTCATGTTAAAGACTTGCATTTTCCTTTTCCACAGCTTCTCGACCTTGCTTTATCTCTCCTGATCTAATGCCTGCCCAAGCCCTGAACATTTGTCTTGCGTTGTGAAAGTTGCCAGAGACATTGATTGAATCTTAAAATCTGGACTCATTTTCTGACCATTTTGCATGGAGATCGATACATTTCAGAGAATCGCTTAGCAAGGACCTGACATAATCTGGACAAGATATTTCAGGTATTGTTTGAATTACATAAGAATATTGATTGAAATCCAATGCATTTTACAGGAGAGTGTGGTGAGGTTACAAGGTCATCTGTTAATGATGTTACTGAGGAGACAACTTCAACAGGCACAGTACAGCCATGTAAACAACACCGGGTAACTACTATATGAGCAAATTTTCTGTTTTCTTGGAAACTGAATAAATTTGAGAACTGAAAGTAGACTACCCAGTTTGACTGCATATAGAAGCAACTCAAGTAAGCTTATTATCATTGTATGGTCTTGTCAACCAGAGCTGTTAACATTACCAAGCCCCTTTAACAGCAAAATATCAGGCTCCTCATACTGTTGGTTCTGGTACATGTATCAGTCATAACTTTAATGTTTAACTGAGGGTTTTTTTGTGTAATTGATTATCTGCCCAGCTAAGGACACTTCAATCCAGGACCGATCTGCCTGAACATTTTACATAGCAAATGCTTAATTATACTTCATTTCCAAGCAGATACACAGATCCGTCTTTCAGTCCCAAAATTGAGTATTTTTACTCTAAGCAAGAATTTTATTCAGATCAGCTATCCTGATATTATACAACCAGTCTTAATAACTTGTATATTGTTTTATCCTCTAAAATCATGGCATATATTGAACTGTGAAATCACTTGATTGTTACCATTAATACATTGACAGGTCCGGTGAGGGAGAAAATGTGAATCAGGTATCAGAGGTGACTAGATTACAGCAGGAATGTAAAAGGCTACAGGTATGACACCAGCATGTTTCACACAATCACCAGATAATGGCTGACTCAGTCCATTCTTTTTCGTGAAACTTTTGAAAAATAAATAGTTACCATTTTGAAATGTAGTGCCTCAAGCAAACACAACATTAATTCAAGGGGGGTAGCAGGGCTCAAAATTAACACATTTATTGGATCAGGGCAAGTGAAATTTGATTGAGACAACAAATCTGAAAAATACTGTTGCCCACAATGATTTTTTCTTTATTCCATATCATACCGGAAAATTTCACTTGGGATTGCTTCTGTCCACTTATACCCATCACATATGACTGAACATGTTGTTTCCAAATTCGATGGTGGATTTCTTGTCACATTATGTCACTTGGGATTATATTCCATCCATACACTTAAAAATGGCACCCACTAGGGACCAAATGGATTATTTCCATATTGGTATTTGGATGTCCTGTCACAAAATGTCATTTGGGATTGCATTCCATCCACAAACGCCGAAAGGTGGCACCACCTGGAGGCCAAACTGAGATTTTTATTCCACACAATTAGAGGATTTGACAGATTTTTTACCAATTTAGTATCTGGATACCTTGCCCAATATGTCTCTTGTTGTTTCATTTACAATAGCACATATGTGGCGCCACCTATGGACAAAATCCAAAACTTCAGTGGCAGTCGGCAAGTAATATCTGGCTAACAGATCAATCAATAGTCGGGCTTGCAAGTATGAATGAAGACTATACCAATATAATATAGCTGAGAGAGGGGGGGGGGGGGGGGCCATTGCACCTTCAGGTTGCCTGCTGTATGTTTTTAGTATCACTCCTCAAATAGAAGAAAAACAAGGTACAACCGTCATCCCCAGTCCTGGTTCATCTGACAAAGCCAAGCCTTTTATCAGCCAGGACAAAAACTAGTTGTTTTATTAATAGGCTTTCAGATCAACATTTGCGACCTCATGACCCCTCCGAATTGCCCATATTTGAATAAATTGAGCGCCAGGCAATATGTCATATATATTTCATCTCGTTCTGATTGTTTTGAAGTCAGCTGTTTATATCTGTGAATGTTTGACTAAAGTGATGCCCAGAGTTTGTCCTCCAGCTTTTTCTCCGCATAAACTTGACCCTTGTCAATATATTCCGAGATCCCATGGAGGTGGCATATCACACTCGAACACCCTCCGTTTGTTGGCTGTTATTGTATAGCAGTAATAGCTGTACTGCCCACATATGCATGCAGCTGGCCCGGTGTGGAGTATAATGACCTGCATTACGGAGGATGACAATGGTTCTAAATTTCACATTTCTATCGAGCCCATAGCTTTAGCTGCGGAAAGCTCAATATAGGGATCTAATGATGTCTGTGGATGTCTCTGTTCTTGCCACTGCCCCTGTCCGACATGGGTTCGAGCCCCGCTGGTGCATGTGTGAAAGTTTGCCAGTTACTTGCCGATGGGTGGTAGTTCTCTTTGGGTAAACCAAGTCTCCTCCACCCCACCATCCGAACAAGTTCTTAATGTTTTGGAAATTTTCCTGTTCTTCCTATGGCTTCTCGGCCACACCCTACATCTCCTGAACTAAACCCCACCCAACCCCCAAGTCCTCATATACATGTATTCCTCATATATTTACGTTATTAAATAAGTACTAGTATTTTATTCTTTTTTCTCTCTCTCATCTGACTGGGGGAAATCTGGCAGGGGGTATGCATGTGAGCTCACGGCTCTTGTTTTATTTTTTTGTTTTGTCTCAGAAGTACAATATGGAATAATGTGCGGGGGAATCCCCACAGTACAGAAGCCTTGTTAGTTTTGGATTTCATGTCGCCTTGAATAAGGACACAATTTGCTTCAATGTTGTTATCAAATCTTTCTATTCCACATACCCTAAAACTTTTACACGAATCATATTTGTGACCAAACATTTAACTTGCTATATTTATGAAAACTGACTTTCAACAAAATTTGGATGCACACTGTGCATATGATCAAATGCCTGAATTGAATTGAATTTCTGATCTTGTGGTTTAGTCCGGGAGCAGGTCGAAAAACCTGGAAATACAGTCTACCTAATGTTTTTTGATGGTTTCTATATCTTTTCTATGCGCTGATCATGAAACCGGATGATGCCACCTTGGCATCTTTGGGGAAATCGAAATATCCAAGATGGTCGCCATGATTCCTGGTTATTATGTCCTGCTGAATTGTCGCATGGATGATCTCGATCACTGATTGTGATATATTTGACTATAAATTTGGGATAAATTCAATCAGTACATACGTCACACAACAATTTGGCGAAAACAAACAAGAATAGCAGGAAAAATTATTCAAGATGGCTGGCGTTGACCCTTTAACCCTACCTGGCCTGGGGGGGGGGGGCACTTTCCGCCCTGTTGGTTTTTTGCTCCTATCTACGGAACGACAAAAAATTGAGAGCTGAAACTTCTGGACTTTTTAGATTATCATATTGGGATCATTTTTAGCCTAATTGCATGACCCACCGAGCAGGGGATCATGGGTAAATTCAAAATGGCGGCCATGTGGGGTGCCATAAAAGTGATGTTTTCGTCATATTTCTTCAAAATTTTTGCTTTTCTGTATGGAAAAGTGGGTAAAATCTATTTTATTTCATATCATTATTATTTACTAATTTATCATGCAGCTTTTGCGAAGAAAAAGCAAAAATAAAGATTTCGAAAATTCTGACCAAAAAATGGTCAAAAAATGCTCTTTTTGAAAATGTTGTCACAGTGACGTCAAGATGACGTCACAGTGACGTCATCAAGGCGGCCATCTTGGATTGTTTTAACATTTTCTTGTAGAGTTTGACCCAATGATATAGTGTGGTAAATTTTAGCCCCCTAGAGTTAGCGATAACGAAAATATATAAGGGGGGGGGCGCTCCCCCCCCCAGGCTGCGGTACACCCCAAATCGCCCAGGCCAGATAGGGTTAAAATATGCCCGTCTCTCTGAAATATAAAAATTTACTGGTTACCTCAATCACCCATGGCTTTCAAAATGCTGACATATATGACATATTTCCCAATGTCCGTAGAGCATAGAGTATATCAGGGTGCGGGTACATCACAGGTGTGTGCGCATGCGTGCGATGGCGTCACTTTCGAGCTCCGAGAGCTCCGGATTGAGGCATGCCAAATGCCCGTCTTAGCGCAAGAGCTCCGAGCTCCAACAGCTCCGAGCTCTCAACCCATCCATGCGTACATCCAAATGCGCCCTAACATCAGGAAAATATAACCATGGCCATCTATGAACGGTATAGACTGATGCCGCTTGAAATGAAAGGCGATCCCATGCACAGGTCCATCATGAAGACCAAGCTCTTGGGTGACCTTAACGCTCTAGCATAAAACGTCACTTGAGTGAGGATATGGGGTTACTACCCACCAACGCCCTGGAAAATAAGCAGAATGCGCAAACAACCGTTTCAAAACATGCTGCCTCAACGGTATCCTGGACTGCTCGAAGACGCTTAGGCCAAGAGCGACCCTGGCCGAAGATTGAACTTTCTCAAACGACGGCTTCTGATTGGACAAGAGCTTACGATAATTGTAAACATACCCAACGCGGCTCCCCCAGCGTGGGTATGATGTGCTGGTGGGCATAATAACATGATTGACCTGCCATCCTTGTTGTTGTTATTGTTCTCTCATCTGTCTACATCATGGCGTCAATGCGTTATGCTAGAACCTTAAGTTCACCCAAGAGCCTTTTTCCCACAATTCCCGACCTGCGCATGTGTGGCATCGTCTATAAAGCACGTCCCTCTGGACCCCACACCCCTATTTCTACTGTTGCAGAGCCATGATGGAGACCCATTCCTATGCAACTAGCATTTTACAGCATGCGATCGTGGTTAATTCACTCGCGGGTTACCGAGCAGTGGTTCGGTCCATGTTTGGATATGGCGACGACAACGAGGGGCGATGCCAGATCCTGGAAGAGCTCACAGAAGCGGTCCTCTATAGGGTCGGCTCGATGGAGAGGTGTGCTATCACCCTCTACTACTGGGCTATGACAGCCATTCTTAATGCCCGAGCTATTACAACACATATAAGGGAAGTGGGAATAGGTGCCGACATACTGATCGAGTCACATGGCTTCACGGTATAGTCTTCTGGTTAACCTATTCTCCAGCGCATACCAAGAATCTAACGATTCGTGATATGTGTTGTATCTCAGGTACGCTTTTATTGTACCTGTTCATGTGGCAACTTGAATGACACGACCACACGGCCCCTAGCACCGGCATAAGCGGTATTAGATACAAATCTAGAGAGCTAGGATGGAAATGCTCTGACAACTCGTATATTGGTAATTGGTGAGCTGTGTCGCTATGACAACTCGTACACTGGGAATTGGTGAGCTGTATCGTCGTCAGATGAAAATGACGGCATTCAACACAAAAGACTAGTCTGTAAGGCCCGATGTCGACCAAGCATCAACTTCCCACAAATGCCAACATATATCAAAGACCAAAAGGTCTGTACAGGGGGCGGGCCTCGGGGGCGAAACGTCCACCAGCAGAATCTCGCCATATACAGGTAAAAATTACAACACATATCAGGGAAGTGGGAAGAGGTGCCGACATACTGACCGAGTCGCATATGGACCACGAGCGCTCACGCTGGAACCCAATTGACCCTGATGCTGTGGCAGTGACAGTTCTGTCTTACAGCGACAGAAAAGAACGGCTCTTTTCAGAGCCTCCATGGATTCCAAAAGAGAGGCGGGTAACTAAGCTCAATGTTCACACACAGTATACACACACACGCACTCACAATGGACGCTCCGCCATGACTTCCAACAAAAACCATACCATTCGTCATCCCGAACTGATGAGGGACACGTGTAACGTGTAAATCCCTATTTGTACAGATACTACCACCACCACCGGGCGTTGGGCACGCGTTACTGGCCATTTGGACCACGGATGGTCCTCCACTTCAAACAACTACCTTCACACCACCAGAATGGCCGCTCTCGCTACCACTCTTACTGATGACGTCACCAATGACGTCACAGATGACGCGAACATTCCTCGAGTCATAGTCTACACCACGAGAGCTTCAAGCTTTCACCCTACATGGCCTATTAAGACTAGGGATGGTCCCACAATCACACAACAGACCCCCACTAACCCAAAAATGCCTGCTTTCTATACTACGGCCAGACTACGCATGCGCAGAATGTTGAAACCGGACGACAGAGTAACCCAGTCGGATTGTTCCCCAGGAGAGCTTCATGATGACACCTCTTATGGCCCAATCGCTCCACTATTGGTCCGTCGCGCCCCCAAAACGTCTATTCAGCTAACATTTTTTCTGCGCATGCGCAGAATAACATCAGTTCCACCTTACAACCCATCCAATTGAATGCTTCGAGCTGATACCTAATACGGCCCAATCGGATCACTATTGGTCCACCTTGACCCCAAAACGTTCCTCCCAGTGCCTATTTTCCCAGCATTCCCTGTCTGCGCATGCGCAAAATGTTGAAAATGCATGACACATTAGCCCAGTCGGAGGCTCCTCCATGAGAGCTTCACGATGACACCTACCACAGCCCAGTATGCCCAATATGGGTCCGTCTCGGCCCCAAAACGTCCATTAAAATACCCTTTTTCTACTGCGCATGCGCAGAATGACGTCAGTTCCACCCCACTTGTGTTGAGATAAGCTGGAGGTAGTATTATAAGTGGTACGAAGTACTAATAAATCTATACACCATTTCTTGAGCACTCGTAGACCAAAAATATATAGCTCAATTCCATATAGCGATCAATCTAAGCGATAGACAGCGGTCATGTTGAATGTGCTGGCGGCCATCTTGGATATTTTGATTTCCCCGAGGTTGCCAGGCTGGCATCATTCGGATTCTGAATCTGCACACACAGGAGATATATAATCCATCAAAAAACGTTAGGTGGACTCCATTTCCACATCAAGGCTCAAACTGGGGTTTGGCTCCCGGACTAGTTCCTCAGACTGACAGATGGTGGCATGCAGTTGTCAGTGTGGTTGTTTTATGTGCAGGGAACCTTCCATGATCTTCATGTCAAAACACTTACCACTACCCTTGAGAGCATGTTCCCAACCTCAGGGCACCAAGCCCCACCCACTCGCCCAACCACATACCCTAATATATTTCAGGAGCCTACACTACGCTCGGGAGTATGTCCCCACCCCCAGGCACCAAGCCCCTCCCTGTACCTCAAAACTAACCCTCGTCCGACCTTCTTATTTTTTGTTTGAACTTATGTATCCAATTCATCTTGGAAGAATGTTGAAATTTGTGTGTAGCCTCTGATGTTGGTATAATTCTGCCACTCCTCAATGAATTGCAACCTCAAAAAGTCTCGATTTATCAGGCAGAGCCCCGTGTTTCTATTTTTTTCACATTGAAAATTGGTTTTAAATAGAACATGGCTAATAAAAAGATAGAGTATAAAAGTAGGAAATATTACATGGCCAAAATGTTGATGAAAATACATGACATGAGGTGCCTGCCTCATAACTAGAGGTTATCAGAAAGACAGCTTTTTCAGGCTTAGTGTATGTAAACGAAATGTAAATTGATGGCTAACATTTTGGGACAAGTGATTTATTTTGGGACAGCCAGAATGTGAAAAAACGTTGTCCATAAGTAAATTTCAGACTTATTATTATTTTCATCTCTGTGTGATAGGCCTGTCATTTTAAGCTGATCATCCTTCTTCCACAAGATGATCCTATCTTTGTAAATCAATGTAGGTGAAATAATACATATTTTGACTTCACAGGCTGATACCATTCCATTGATTCTCTTATCGTTATGTGCCATCATCTCAGTTACAAGAGACACTCATGGAGTCTGCCTAGTATATTATTTAAAAACTTCTCAATGATCCGTATGATTACATCTACAATGTAGCTTTTCTGTTTGCCTATTTATAGCCTGACATAGGGTAAGCAACATTTACATTAATGAACACAACTTTGGACTTCGAGCACGTCAATACCAGACTATAAATATTACTTCTTCATTGTCTGTCCTCAGGAACAGGTGGTCAGCCATGTGCAGACAATAAAGTCAGGGATGATACTTGATGAGTTACCTAAACTGGAGGTCACAATGATGGTCAGTGGTGTGGAGAGGAAAATCTCTATGCAAGAGAATGAGGTAATACTAGAATTTCCTGGAACACAGCATCATGATTTTCTCTATTTAACTGGGGAGCATTTAGTAAGTTTATGTTTTGACTGCCCTGGCCATAATGGGTCTAATGAGCCTATCCCTTGCAATTTTTAAAAGGGTACATTTGCCAAAATGGAGGGCCTTTCGATTATTCCCAGAGGATGGGATCTGGCCGAATGAGTGGGCCTAACATTTGGTACTATTGCTTGTTCATTAAAGGGAACGTAAACTCTCTGGTAAAACACTGCGGGACTTATACAAGAGTCCCCATAGATTAAAAAAATTGTGACAAAGATTTTTTCCCGTTTTTTTCCCAATGAATGAGAAAGACGCAAACATAGAAAATACTATGATTTGGAATTTCTTGAGGGCGCCGCCATGTTTATTTTGGGCATGATTTTAAACCAATGGGAAAGCGTAAAATTCAGTTGTGCCGATAATCTCCTACGTCATCGGACATTTTCTGCGCCGAGATAACATGGCCGCACATGGTCGCTTTTATGCACCTCTCCTTTCCCCGACTGACAGATGCAATGTTACAGATTAGTTTTGTTGTAGAATATGGCCTGATTTTGTCAGATACTCTAACATGCTGGGCTGCTCTGCATTTGGCTGTCACAATGTGCCAGGTAATCCCGACACATCGCACTATCATCCTTGTTCATGTTTCTGAGCTACGGTCTCGAATACTGCACCTCTGCCAATTGACGCGTTTTGACCTCCAGAGGCAGAAGGACTTGTGTACGCTGACGTCACGATTCTTCAAACATGGTGGCCTCTATGTTGTTCCAGTGTAGCGAAGTTAAAACGTTTAGTACTGCTTTAAAAAAAATGTAAAAAAATATCTGATACACGATTTGGATTCTATGAGGAAAAAGATTTAACTGGCCACGCACGTTCACCAGAGTTTACATTTCCTTAAATGTCAATCTGAGAAAGTGTATTGAATGATATATCCTGTTTGTTAACAGCTTGGACGATTCCCAAACCCTGTGCAGACCTCTCGACGAGAAGCCACCCCATCCCCAGAACACAGAGAAGCTAGGCTGTTTGAACCTGTGAAAACCTCTGCCAGTGCACCAATGGTTGATGAAAGATCTGGCGATGCTGCCAAAACTCTTGTCCCTGATACATCTGCCCCAATCATCAATTCCAGAGAACCAATCATTTCTACTCGACATCTAGGTTCTGAGAGACTGCCCGAGCCTGTGATATACCCAATCAGTGCAATGACTATTTCTATGAAAACTTCTGTTGATTCTACCAAATGTCTGGTGCCTGATAAGTTGTCTAACATGTCCAAGGCTGTATTGTCTTCCAACAATCCACTCGTGGTTGCAAAACCACCAGTCGATTCTAGCAAATGTTTGGTGCCTGAGCGACTGTCTGAGACTGTGATACCCTCTGATAGTCCACCAGGGGTTGATAAACCCCTGGTCAATTCTAACAAATCTTTGGTGCCTGAGAGACTGTCTGAGTCTGTGATATCCTCTGATAGTTCTCCAGTGGTTGTAGGAGCACCAGTTGATTCTTTCACACTTCCAGTTCCGGATGAATCCATCCCTGTCACTGCGAATCCTACCAAACATATAGTAGTACATGATGAACCAATCTCCATCACTAGTTTCAGAGGACCAATCAAGCCTCCCAAACCGCTAGTCCTAGATAAACCTGTCACACACACTGGTAGAACCCAGCAGAGGAGACAACCACCTGGGCTAGAAGCCATGAAGGTAATAATGGAATGACTGCCTGGCAACAGGTGTTTGAGAGATATAGTTCAGAATGTTATACAGGATGATTTCGATTTCAATAGCCTTGAGACTCGGTTACATGCATCCTTTCTCGGGCAGGGGTAGATGAAACAACCCATTCTGTGACCTACAGTACAAGACACCTACCCATTTATGAATGAAATCTTTGAGAATTGATAGAGCCATATTCATTTGTCACACTTGTTTCTAAAAGATTTTAACACTGACAAAATGGACAGGCTTATGGTAATGGTATATAATTCATAAATAATATCAACTTATGGTGAAGTCTTAGTGAGGGGTCATGAAAACTGGGAACGTTTACCATGAATTCTAATTGCTTTGTAGGACTTTGCAATCGAAAAAGAAGAGCCAGTTCTTCCTACCAAGGAATTCCTGGAACATCCTCCCACCAGAATTTCTTCTGCTCCTACAGACCGTACCCTCCAAAGAGCCAGTGTTGATACAGTACCCAAAGAATCAAGTCAACCAAAGGCTATTGAGAAAGAACCAATGGTACCAAAAACCCAGGTGGACAACACTTCAGAAATCAGCCATGTGCTTGAGGGAAGGAATTCAAGTCCATCCTCAGGAAGTTCCACACCTGACCTTGTTCATCCTGCAGCAAATGTTAACAATACTGAAGCCCAAAAAGTCAATGCCAAAGATGTTGCGAGATCCTCCAGTCCATCAACTGCTGGGGTTCAGCTGGATACTGGTGCATCATCCAAAGTGGATGGCGCATTCCTGTTAAATGAAGTCCGAAGTCGCATCCTTATCAAGTACCCATCATTGGCTAACCAACCAGAGACACTCAATGCATTGGTAGCTCAGCAAACCAGTTTACTTCAGTACTATATGGCTATAGGTGTCACCTGTCCTCAATCCGCATCAGATGGACCTAGACAGGCAGGAACAGGTCAAGCCACTCCACCTGTAATGGGTTCACCGAATCAAACCACAGGTCAAGCTAGACCAGGGCAGGCTTCTGTCGCTGCACCCAATCAAACTACACTGGGTCAAACTATGATGGGTCAAACTGTACCAGGCCAGGCAGCACTGGGTCATCATGCTATGATTGGTCAAAGACCACCGTTACAGTCAACCTCCATGCAGGGACAACCACAGTCAACCTCCAGGCAGGGACAAGCTAGTCAAACCAAACCGACTCCGAATGTACAATCTTACACAGTACAAACCAATCCCATGCAGGTTTCATTTAATCGAGTTGGACTGGATCAGACTGGACCATGTCACAGTATGACGGGCCAGGCTGCCATGGGTACAAGGTTAGACGGGCCGTCAGCTTCAGGTCATCGTGTCATGATGGGTCAAGTACCACCTGCACAGTCCAACCTCTTGCAGAGTCAAATCATTGGAACTAATTTGGCTGTAAATCAGCCTCCACTATCTCAGATCCTGGTACCTCGCCCTCAGCTGAACAATGCCAGGCCATTATCCCCAGGTGCTGCTCCAAATAATCTAAACACAGGGATAACTGTTAGCCGGTCTGATGGCAAAGCTGTGATATTTCAGAAGCCTGTGTCAAATGCTGGGGTTACGGTGTCAAGAGCAGATGGACAATCTACTCAGTTTAATGTATCAGTGCCACATCCTGGAGGTCGAGAACGTAGGACTGTAGGAAGGGTGAAACGTGTGGTGCAGCAGCCAAGACCGTCCCTGCCAACATCAGCTCCCCCAACTGCCTCACAGGGGGAGAGCTGGGATTTGGATGACTTCCCAGAATTAACTGTATGTGGGTATGACCCGAAGAGAGAACTGTCATTTGGCAGGTGCCCTTCACAGCCCCAGCAGGTGCCTCGCACTGCTCCAGCCTCAACATCTCAGTGGGTCGGTAATATGACATCCTCCACTTCACAGAGACCCTCCATACCTGGTCTCACAGGTACCATGTTAGAGGGTATAAAGAAAACAGCAACAAGAGACCGGTCTGTCTCTGGACCCCCCATTACTAACAAGGATTCAGGTACATGCTACATTCTGTCTGATATTCAGGAAATATAGACAGCTGCTTTGTAGTCTTGATATAATGCCATGAATATGATTTCACGATCATGACTTTATGATACATGTATGTTCTAGTTTCTCACTTGGTAATTAATCCTAAGTAAGGCTATCGATGGAACATTCATCTACATAAATATATATATATATATATATATAGGAATAATGGTGAACGATTCAGATGTGGAGAGTATAGAGGGAAAAAATAACAAGTCACCTTCTTAGTTGACTGTCATTATATTCCTACTGCTGCAGCAGGCCTTCAAGTGCCTCCTATATTTTTGAGTCATTCCTATATTTTCCTATATTTTACTCAAAACCTCCTATATTTCCTATATTTTTACTTTTTCTCAAGAAAACTTTCATCAGTGCTCTGTAATGAGACAAACTGACATGAGGAAATACATTTCAGAATTTTTTTTCAGAAAACATTTCAATCTCTGTATGCTGAATCGAACAACAGAACAGATCACCACTATGACCGCATTCAGTGAAAGTGGTTAAAACACCAGAAAACTCTCAAGTTTGGAACATACAATGTAGTACAGACCTGTCTTACATTACTTTATTTCCTATATTTTCCTATATTTTATTCAGAAAATTCCTTTATTTTTCCTATATTTTTGCAAATTTCCTCCTATATTTTCACTGTGAGCCACTTCCAGGCCTGCTGCAGTTTCAAACAGGAGTTCTTATAGAAAGACAATTGTGTTGTCTAACCATTCTGTGTATTGGACTGATCTTACAGAAAACGTGAAGGAAGATAAAGGTGTGATCTTGGCTAAAAACACTGCAGCTGATGAGACAAATCCCCTCGTAGCAAAGAAAAACCCCTTTGTGGAGAAATCTGGTGTGTATGGTGTCCTAGATTAGACCCTGTCTACTTCTGATATTGATGAATATCTCAATAGCATGTAAGAGAGAATTACCTCTCTAAAATGGAGGTAAAAAAAGGTCAATTTTGCTTAATATCTTTTGACTTATTCATCGTATCGTTCCAAAAGATTCAGGCGACTCACCTTATATATTGTTGCATGTTTGGCCGCACTGCGGTGGCCTAATGGTTAGAACATCGGCCTCATAAGCAAGTGGGTACTGGGTTCAATCCCAGAAAGGGTCATACCAAAGACTTGAAAAATGGAACTTGTTGCTTCCTCGCTTACACTGAGGATAGATAGGATAGAACACATATTGGTTCGTTCGGTGTCAGTATAGTGTGACTGAGTGGGGTGTTGGGTCTGCCAACAGCATGATATTTCACTGGGACAGCACTATAAAATGGCAGCATTAGATCTGCTCTGTTACAAGTAGGTATGGTCTAATTGTTACTAGAGAACAAACATGTTGTATATTCTTATGCAAATTAGATATATGACAATTTGGTACCCCTCAGCCTATCAGGCTGCAGGGTCTTGTCGTCGGCATGTACGTCCAGTCGTTAGTTATCAACAATTCTTGTGAGCGGTCTAGAAGCCAAACTGTTGCTTCTAGAGACTTAAAATTTTATATACAGGATTTTTGGGTGGTCAACCACAAGCCTATTAAATTTGGGTACTTTGTGATGAATTTTGCGGTTTCCATGGCAACGTCAAGGACAATTTCCACATGATGTGAACACGATAAAAGCCTAACTGTTGGCGATAGAGATTTCATATTTGCTATGTACTATTGTTGGGTAGTCAACCACAAGCTTATCAAATTTGTGTACACTGTGATGAATTTTGTGGTTTCCATGGCAACGTCACAGAAAATGTCTGTTTGACGATGTGAACATGATATAAGCCAAACTGTTCCAGCTAGATACTCAAATTTGGTGTACAGGATTGTTGGGTGCTCAACCACAAGCCCATTGGATATTTTATGTCATTACCAGCATTTAATCTGCCCAGGAAATTACTACGCCAATGAGGCTATGCTTTAATTTTTGTTTGAGGGCATAACCGTAACCCTGTTTCACTGATGTTTACATGTACTGCCTTTGACAACACTGTGTTATCCTTCAAGTGCCTATAAAATGGCAGCATTAGATCTGCTCTGTTACAAGTAGGTACCCCTGCCCCTCCCCTCCCTTCCCTTCCCCGTCGTGATATAGCTGAAAAAATGTTGAAAGCGACGTTAAACCCTATTTACTCACTCACTCACTCCTTCAAGTGCCTCCTATATCTCCTATATTTTTGAGTCATTCCTATATTTTACTCAATATATTTCCTATATTTAGATTTTTACCCCTCAGCCCATAGGGCTGTGGGGTCTTGTCGTTGCCATGTACGTACGTCCGTCCGTCCTAGCGTCTGTCCGTCCGTCAACATGTTCTTGTACGCTGAATATCTGCAGATCTATGAAGACGGGCCTGACCAAACTTTGGTGAGAGCTTCCTGAATGTTGACTGATGAAATGATTAGATTTTCAGATGGCTACGATGATTTCATGATTTTTATCTCGCCTTGCGAAGTAAAAGGGAGTTATCTCGCCTTACGAAGTAAAGGGGAGATATTGTGAGGGGGGAAAGAGGATGTCGTCGTCGGTGTCGGTGTCCCCTGCCTGGAAATGATAAGGTTTTTGGTTTAGCAAAAAATATTTAAAAAAATATTTAAAAAAAATAAAAAAATATGGGGGGTGGGTATGCCACCTGGGGGTACTACCCCTGGGTGCTCCAATGTTAAAATCCCTATGATAGAGTTTTGCGTTTAGCTGAAGTGCACATGTACATCTGTACTTAGAAAGTTTGTTGCAGTTGTCAGCTGTCATTGGATGATTATGAAACTTAATTGATACACATGTTTCTTATGATTAGAGGATGTACCTGTGCTATTTTTGAGAAGAAATATTAATTTTTCTCCAAATTATGGCAAATGAATGAGTTTTCTGTTTAGGTAAATTGTACATGTAGGCCTCTACATGTATACATGTACATGTACATGGTAAGTTTGCTGCAGTTGTCAGCTCTCATTGGATGATTGTGAAACTTGGTACACATGTTTCTTATGATTAGAGGATGTACCTGTTCTATTTTTGAGAAGAAATATTAATTTTTCTCCAAATTATGGCAAATGAATGAGTTTTCTGTTTAGATGAATTGTACATGTAGGCCTCTATGTGTATACAAGTACATGGTAAGTTGCCGCAGTTGTCAGCTCTCATTGGATGATTACAAAACTTGGTACACAGGTTTCTTATGATTAGAGAATGTACCTGTGCTATTTTTGAGATGAAAATTAATTTTTCTCCAAATTATGGCAAATGATTGAGTTTTGCGTTTAGCTGAAGTGCACATGTACATCTGTACACCACAGTTTGCTGCTGTTGTCAGCTGTCATTGAATGATTATGAAACTTGGTACACATGTTTCTTATGATTAGAAGATGTACCTGTGCTATTTAGGAGATGAAATATTAATTTTTGTTCAAATTTTGAGGGTTTTGTCAAATTAATCTGCCAATAATAATGTACATGTATATACATGTACTGTACATGGAAAGTTTTCTGAAGCTGTCAGCTTTCATTGGATGAGTTTGACACTTGCTACCCAAGTTCAATGGGATTTGAGGCTGTGCATGTGCTATTTAAGAAATATGACATTAAATATGAATTTTTGTCCTAATTATTGCAGTTTAGACTTTGTACGTTTCCATTGATAAGGTTTTTGTTGGGCAAAAATTTACATGTAGATCTGTACATGAAAAGTTTGTTGAACCTTTCGTGGGATGATTATAAAACTTGGTGGACATGTTTCATGTTTTCCTAGGTCACAGCTCTCCCGCAGTAATCTCACACGGGACTGACGTATCCAGCAGTTTTCCCAAATGGCACTGGCCTATCCAGCAGTAATGCCACACAGGACTGACCTATCCAGCAGTAATCCCAGGCCTCCCGACGAGTGGCGAGTGGTCACTCGCGCGCGCCTCATACTCGCCTGGATTCCGAAAATGGCGAGTTATCAATCACTCGCCAGTTCATTGTGATCTCCATTTGAAAAATATTCCTTCCTGCAATGAAATAGTATCTGGCTCACGCCTTGGCGGAAACAAATATACTAAATTGCAATCGGTAAACCGTCCAGTCACATTTCGACTTGTTGTTGTTTCGAGTTTATCCATTACGATTACGGACCATGCTGCCAAGGATGGCCGCACTGAGGTTGTGTGCAAATATGTAACTTGAAACTGAGACGAAGTGGAATCTTCAGAATGAGTAAGATATTTAGCTCCCGGGAAATTCTGTATTAATTTTTCAAGATATTCTTATTCCTGTTTCTGCTAAAATGTCCATAATATCGCTTACAGGAATATGTGGTGTCTTTCCGCCTGGTTGTTGTTTTCTGACTAGGATTGATTGCCGCTTCTGTACCTAGTTGTAGTTTTCCTTGGACACTCGCCATATCCGCCCGCTACTGAGAACGCCGTTGATTTATTTGTCATTGTGACGGAGTCATATCACAACTTGTTTCGACAAGCAAATTGCAATCATGACGAAAGGAAAACCTGGTACGTTTGTTTTACTTAAAAGACAGTTATGGAAATTTACTGAATCCTGTGTTTGTTGTCAATTATTTTTCTTGCTGATGTTGAAATTCACTCGCCTGCGAAGCTTTTCAGGAGAGTGACTGAAACACTCGCCAACACCCGCCTGATGCCAAATTCAGGAGAGTGACGAATCACTCGTCTTTGATTTACTCCTCGGGAGGCCTGCCATACGGAACTCAACTATCCAGCAGTAATCCCAGACCAGACTGGTCTATCCAGCAGAAAATCCCATTTGGGACTGGCCTATCCAGCAGTAATCTCACACAGAGCTGACCTATCTAGCAGTAATCCCAAATGGCACTGGCCTATCCAGCAGTAATGCCACACGGGGCTGACCTATCCAGCAGTAATCCCAGACCGGACTGGCCTATCCAGCAGTAATCCCATATGGGACTGGCCTATCCAGCTGTAATTCCACACGGGACTAGCCTATGCAGCAGTAATCTCACATGGGACTGACCTATTCAGAGGTAATATGACACTGGACTGCAATATGCAGCAGTAATCCCACATGGCACTGACCTATCCAGCCATAATCCTACATGGGACTAACCTATCCCGCTGTAATCCCATACAGGTTTAGCTTATGCAGCAGTAATCCCACACTGGACTGCCTATGCAGCAGCAATCCCACACGGGACTGTCCTATCCAGCATTAATCCCATATGAGACTCATCTATCCAGCAGTAATCCCAGACAGGACTGGCCTATCCAGCAGTAATCCCACTTGAGACTGGACTATCCAGCAGTAATCCCACAGGGGACTGGTCTATCCATCAGTAATGACACACGGGACTGGTCCATCCAGCAGTAATCTCAATGGGACTGACCTATCCAGCAGTAATCTCACACTGGACTGCCCTATGCACCAGTAATCCGATGGCACTGACCTATCCATCCTTCATGGGATTAACTTATATGCCAGTAATCCCACATGGGAGTGATGTTATTGTCTGTACCACATCACCTATTCCAGACCTTACTGTTTGCTCTACATGTATGCTTTCAATACTGCTGCACCTCCGGCGGATGACCCCGCAAGGCGAGATGTTGGGGTTCTCAGAACGCTTGTTAATTAATTATGCCCCCCTCTAACTAGAGGGGGGGCATATAGCGAACGCTTTGTCCGTCTGTCCATCCGTCCGTCCGTCTGTCCAAATTTCTTGTCCGCGCAATATCTCGGTTTAATATTTGATGGATAGAATTGAAACTTGCATGGAATGTGGCCAGTACCTCATAGTTGTGCAGCGTAAAGTTTTTTTCTCCGAGTTCCGGTATCATTTTCTAGAGTTATGGCCCTTTTTCTGAAATCTCTGTGAATGGGACTTGTCCGGGCTGGATCTTGGTTAATATTGTATGGACAATTATGAAATTTGCAGGATATGTGGTCAGTGCCCCACAGTTGTGCAGCGTGAAGTTTCTCCGCGTTTTGCTTATATTTTCAAGAGTTATGGCCCTTTGTTCCTGAAATCTCCGTGAATTGGGATTTGTCCGGGCTGGATCTCGGTTAATATTGTATGGACAATTATGAAATTTGCAGGATATGTGGTCAGTGCCCCATAGTTGTGCAGCGTGAAGTTTCTCTGCTTTTCACTTATATTTTCAAGAGATATGGCCCTTTTTTTTCAAATTTTTGTGAATTGGGACTTGTCCGGGCTGGATCTCGGTTAATATTGTATGGACAATTATGAAATTTGCTGGATATGCAGTCAGTGCCCTGTAGTTGTGCAGCGTGAAGTTTCTCCGCGTTTCGCGTATATTTTCAAGAGTTATGACCCTTTTTTGTTAAAATCTTTTTGATTCGGGACTTGTCCGGGCTAGATCTCGGTTAACTGGTTGGCTGCTGGATTCTTCTTTATGGTGCACTGCAGAAGTTCTCATTTTTACGATGTATTACACTATTAAACCCGGGTTTCATGAGCGAAAATATCATTCATACATGTGTGCCAAGATTTGCCTTACGTAGCAGCTGGTCCATAATAGTTCGGCCAACGTTTATTTGATTTCATTTTATGCCGAAATATATAAAATTGTCAGCGTAAATAAAATTTATTGGAAGAGACTGCAGTATTTTTGGTGTAATTGCGGTCGGAAATGGCGAATTATGAGGAATTACAGCGGAAAATCTTGGTTTTTCAGCTGCCTTTCTCCTGGGTCTTTTCTGACTTTTTGTCCGCCATTGGGAGCGTGTGACGTCTCATTTGAAAGGGAATTCCTTATAGTTTCTGATTAGAACCTTGAATTCGTCCGATGGCCAATCAAACAGACGATAACATCGAAAATATGCAAGAGGTGTTTTCCCGTTTCTCTAGTAACGCTAGCAGCCGATCGAGATATCGGTTACCTTGATTGGATAAGCGTGGCCTCGTGACCTACATCGAAGCGAGTCCTTCAACTGGGTCAAGCTGATCTAGGGAAGATGCCATTTTTCTGTCATCGCCAAGAATTACGTGGCGTTCAGGTCGAGAGAAATGTAAAACTAAAGTTTGCTGCGATGATTTCATCGTAATCCGCAATATGGAAATATAAACTGAGCTTCTGTACTTCAACTATACCAAAGAATCATATATTTTTAAGGGTTTTTCTGTAAGTATTTTATATTTTCTGAGCGTCTTCTCGACAACGTTTTATGGAAATCTCCATGCACTCGTGGTATTTTATATAATTTTTTTTTTTTTTTTTCTTCCTCCCGACTTCGTTATTCTGAGACAGAATATGAAGTTTACATCCAGGAAATCAAGACAGTCTTAGCTAACAATATATGTATGGTCTGTATTAGGTTCCATGCATGGTAAATTTGAAAATATCGATTTTAGATAATGGTACTTCGCCGTACTCGCATAGACAGACATGCTCGGTCTCCGTGAGTGGCCTACCGCAGTTTACACGGGGGCCCCGTGAGTGGCCGCCCGCAGCAAACCAGTTAATATTGTCAGTCTGAAATTCGCATGATATGTTGTCGATACCCCATAGTTGTGCAGCATGAAGTTTCTCTGCTTTCGGTTATATTTTCAAGAGTTATGGCCCTTCGTTTATCAAACCTGAGTGAATGGGATATACATGTATTTATTTGTGCAGGCTGGATTTCAGTCCATAACCGATTTGGACTGGGAAAATGGCTATATATATGTAATTCTACATTCCAAACCAGACCACATTGGTCTTGAAGTATGAAATTGCCCCAAAACGAGTGAATTGGTTGCAAAATTCAAAGTTCACTGATCGCTTCATAATTTCACCACAATATACTCCAAAGGAATGTAGGTCTCATAACCAGCTCACATTTTCGGATTTGTCGAAAGCCCTGGCAACCATCTTGCATCAAAACATTGTATCATCACTTGTTGGTCGATACTTGGAATATGTATTTATTATGCGAGGCATGGCAGAACAAGTGACTTTAACAGAATTTTTATAATTATCCAAATTAGGCCTCTACCGACCAATACAGAAGAGAACAATGGTAGGGCAGTGTCTGATTAAAGGGGGGGGTATACAATTGAGCAATCTCTGATTGCTTCCTTCCTGTGTTTTTTTATATTATTTATTGATGGTTCAGCTTTTGCACTGTTATCTATGCCCATCAACATGTTCTTGTCTGCTGAATATCTGCAGATCTATCAAGTCGGGCCAGACCAAACTTTGGTGAGAGCTTCCTGAATGTTGACCGATGAAATGATTCGATTTTCAGATGGCTATGATGATTTCATGATTTTTAATTATTATTATTTTTTGATGGCTTAGCTTTTGCACTGTTATCTATGCCCTCCGGGAACCCTTGGTTGCATGTTTCATTATGACTTTGAAGGTTCCCTGATACAAGAAAGCCTGGTGCATTCAAGATTATCATTGGATGGACCCCCCCCCCCCCAATTCCCATTTATCTGGGAGCTTACATGATGCTACACTTGTTCAACCTATGCACTACCCTCGGGAGGATTTCCCCACCCCTGGGACACTAAATGTTATTGGACTTTTTCCTATCCACAGCTTCTCAGCTTCATGTGATATGTATGAGATGCAGTGTACATTGTTTTTTCACACACAAATGCGGAATCACCTAAAATTTATTGCTTTATAGTAATAACTAACAGGTTGTTGACATTATTTTATTTCAAAAGTACAAGAGGAAATAACCGGCGGGGGTTCCCGCAGTATCAACCCCGCAGTATCGAACCCCTGTTAGGTTTGAATTTTGCGTCGCCTTAAATGAAGGACAAGATTTTTCTTCAATTTTGCTACATCGATTTATCCCAAAGCTTTTGCACAAACCATATTTTATTTCAGAAGTATAATATGAAATAACTGGCAGGAGATTCCCCTGCAGTATCGAACCCCTGTTAGTTTGAATTTCGTGCCACCTTAAATGTCACCTTTCTTCAATTTTGCTGTTAAATCATTCTATTCTACATCATATGATTTATCCTAAAACTTTTGCATGTTTCTGTATCTTAGAAATTTTAAAACGAGTGATTAGGAGAGCCCATTTTTAGCCTGACCCTGGACAATTTTGAACCAGTTTGCATACCTGGAGCTTATGCCCCCCCCCCCATAATGATAATGATGGGTTTGTGTCAATCCTGGTGTTTCTATGCCATTAACTTGTTATCACACTTGAGGAATGCATAAATTGCCGCTGATAAAGCTACACGTTCTTGCATGCTGTACTCCCAGCACACCACTCACGTGAAAACAAAGTCAATTATATATGGTACAGAAATCACACAAACTGTATCCGCAAGCCTGTATCCAGGGATTTTTTGCAGGTTCTGATCCCAAACTCCCAGTTCCTTTTCGTAATTCATTATTGTGGGTCCTATTTTTTTTAGTGAATTTCGGTGCAAAGAGCCTGTGATCACTCACATAACAAAGGTTTATTAACATGAAATTCAATACCCAGCTATGGAATCGGATCGATATTGAGGCTTCCAGAAGCTTTTCTATGAGTATTTTCTTCAGAAATTCTTTCAAATTGAACAACAACAACACTTTCGTTTTTTGTTTCATTTGAGTTTTGGGCACCCATATGTTTTCCGGAACTAAATTGGCTCTAGATGCAGCCCTGATCCTAATTGACTAAAAAAAAAAAGGCTGAAGGGTCCACGCACCTTTTAGGTGCTTGCCTGCAATTCATGTTTCTCATGAAAACCTTCACCAATGCTCTGAAGTGAGTCAATTTGGCATGGAAAAATACATTTCAGAATTTTTTTTTGCCTCGCTTCGCTCGCCAAATATGAGAGCATTTAAATTTTTCTTTCTTGAACCAAGCAGCAGAACATGTCTCCTCAACCACCACAACTATGACCGCATTCAGTGGAAATAATTTTATTAAACACCAATAAAACTACCAATTTTGGAACATACAATGTAGTAGTGACCTGTCGTACACTTCCTTATTTTCTATATTTTCATATATTTTATTAAGAAAATTCCTATATTTTGGCAAATTTCCTCCTATATTTTCACTGTGAGCCACTTACAGGCCTGGTTATCTGCCCCAGCCATAATTATCATATTGTGCAGCTACATGTATTATGCAACTAAGTATTTCTGTCAATATAGGCATATTTTCTCTCCAACTGATATCTAAAGTGTATGATTTTCCATCAGAAGCATACTAGCATAAAGGCTATTTGCTTGTATGAGTAGCCTACATGTACACCACTGTCTGCTAACCCTGGACACATGTTTAAAGATAAAATACATGCACATGTATTGCTCGGAGCTCAGATGTTGATGCTCTCTGGGATCTACATGTAGCTCTGTCCAACCAAACAATTTGTATTTTGTCTTCACCCGCAAGAGATTAGGCCCAATGGACACATGTTTAAGGCTACTTTCAGTAAAATATCAGTTTTGAGATTTTAAAATTTTTTGGTTCTCTAAACCTATAATTTTCACTTGGCTTTGTTGTTTTTGTCAAATGACTCTAAACTAGAATTTTTTTGTTTATTTTGACGGGATTTGTATTTAATAGCATATATTTATTAATGTTTGAATGGCTTTTTATCGAAACACGTTTTCACAGTGGTTCTTCGTCTGGGTAAAAATTACTGTCAATAAATATTTCACTAATCTTGATGAAATTTTCAGTGAATTTTCTTTGAACTATAATCTACACAATCATCTACTTTTCAAAGTCTTAACCCCCACAGGAGCTTATGTGGATAATACTGTCTGATCGTGATCATTTGGTAAAATATGACAGTGTTCATTAAAATGATTAGTATTGATGTTTTTTTAACACACATGGGGTGTGAAAATGAGATAATTGCATGCTCCATCAATGTGGAGGCTGAAATAAACAAGTTTCAAAAGATAAAAAACACTTACTTGGTCAGACGATTTTTACCCGGCAACGCTTATTTAAAAAACAGAGATTCATCTCAAGAGTTAGTTCTGGTTATTCAAATAGCCTGAAACTTTGCATGAAATCCTTTCCTTCAAAATTTCATGATCATTGGGGGGTTAGAACTACAGTGAGATGAAATCACACTTTTAAGACCGTCGTCTCCCCTTAAAGGTAAAATACATGCACATGTATCCTCATCCTCGGAATCTGCTTGATCACAGATGGGAAGAGACATGCAATCAACAGGTACACAGGGATTCATACAGTTTTTGCTATCAAAACTCTATATTACTAGGCTTCCAATGAAAAATAGAAGACTTTTATTATTGTTCAGGTTATTATTAGGGTTCAAAGCCAGAAGGGCTTGAAGCCATTTGTTGTTCAGAATATTTTTGATTTTTCGCATGTGATATGAGAAATTATTTATTATAGTCCTTCGATCCATCCAACATCCCACACTGAATTTATCATATTTTAATCTTTTACAAGCCACTGCTAAAACATCTTCTGCATTCAACCAATTCTTTTAGGCTTTTACATATGCATTTTCCATTCATTTTGTACCAATATACACTGACTAAAACTGTCTGTTTGAGGGGTTGTTGAACCTTTCAGGTGCTGCCTCATGTTTTTTTCAGTCAACCTGCATAATCCTATATTGCCACCATGGCCTTCAGCCCTATTCAGCCATGCTAAATAAGCTTGTCATTGCAATAACTCAAAAGCAATTTGCCTGATTGACATCAAACTTGGACAGGTTCGGTATAAGTGAGACGATGGCTAGGATTGCTCCATGGCACCTGCGTATTCAAGCTGACATGACCTTATTTAATGCACGAATGGTAGCAAAAAATAAAATATCCACCCAGTTGAATAATACCCGGCGGAACTAATTCATATGAAAGTGCCGAGTTCACGACGCCATATTGCCAACTTCTCATCCGAGTACAGTTGCCTCCACCGCATATATAAAGCCGGAGTCGGCCGAGAACTTTGCCAGTCTGAACTGACACTCCTACTGTGCACCATATTAGGCTGTCGTTGTCACCAGCCCAAATTCGAGCTCTGTGAGCATCATATTATATCACATCCATTCACAAACAGTATAAATATATCTGAAAAAAAAAAAAAAAATGGGTAATAAAATGAAGGATCTGTCAACTCAAACACGATTTAGACCTCTTTCTCTTTAATTGTTCATGGAGTAGAGATATTTGTGTTCAATCATACACATGTAATTAGATGTATAGATTTGTTACATTCAGGACCATGTAGATGTACAGTTTTTGGCGAGAACATCTAGTCATTTTTCCACTTTTCTGTCAATCATTTTCTGGCAGTAGCAGCTATTAATTTGTCTGTAAAATGCAGATAGCCTGGCATGTTCATCAGACTTGTGCCCATCATAGAACTATCCTTTAATGGTGTTGTGTGTCATGATCGACATTGATTGATAGGAAATCAAGAACCCACAATGATCAAGTCTCCTCCATTACACAGAAATACAGATTTCCTCTTGTACATGTAAACTGGACTTGGTAATGTAAAACCCAAGACCATAAAATAGTTTTGCAGGAATTGTTGACAAATCTAGCCTGTGTATCGATTTTCAAATTTACTTCCTGGACTGTGTTTGCTGAAAAGAAGCTGTTTCTGAAGTAATTTCTCAGCTGCCATTAAGAGCTGCACAAAAGCGTTATTTGTGGTGCGTAGATAGTGGTTTCAGAACCAGGAAGTGTTAAGAGTTCAGTGCATAATATTGTCTTTGGTTGGATTGTAGAGGACTGCAAGGAGGGCACTAAAGCTGATGAGATTGAGGATATCAAAGAGGGTCCAGAGGATGGGGAGGAAGAATGGACGCAGGTACAGTTTCTAGAGTTGTAAACCCATTCATTTTATATTCAGATTCCATCATATACAGTAGCTGTATCCAAGTCCTACATGGATGGCATTCTAGAAATGTGTTTATATTCAGTATAACACAAATTAATGTATGTCCTGTAAAGTAGAAGAAATTAAGAAGGTCACACAAGGAATGCACTGATTGTGTGGTAGTGCATCACTCTTGTTCAGCAATGCATATTTATTGGTCATTCTGAGAGATAGATGATCTTTGTGTACATGTGTTTCTCTGAAGGATGGGTTTGATGGACTGTACTCTCACATGCCAGCTGTACAAAACCACTGATATGACGTCCAATCCAGTGATGTCCATGAATTGAAACATACTTCAAAGATGTGCACCTGCTGTTTGTGATATGAAATATCAATTTTTGTCATATTTATGTGTTGGAATTGGCCCTTTTCACCATGAATTTCAATGTAGCATTGACATTCCTGTATAATTAACTAGTCGTAGAGTTTTGACTGGATGTTCCTGAAATCTTTGAGTTCCTGAAACCTTTGAGTTAGTCACATACCAAAATTGAGGTCAACAGTTCAATGTCATTATTACCCAAAAATGAGTCATTGGATGTGGATTGCACAAATTGATGGATGCCTGGTCTAGATGGGGATGACATTCACGCTGTCAGTACACACAGACCATCCCATACATAGTACATGTATCTGTGATGGGTGATGAACATGCAGCTTTCACATAAATCAAATCACTTCTACAATGGCATTGTCTTTCCCCTCCAGAGAGAACACAACATGTGTATTCATGCAAGCACAGTAATACAACAATGCTGGTGTCTCTCCAGAGGGATGGATGGCTATACATGTATAACTAATACAGTTGAAATACATTCATGGTAATTTGTATTACAGGAAGCTGTGTTGCCATTTGGAATAGAAAAGTCCACAAGATGGCACCACTGTCTCTATCAGGCAATAACACTACTAAGTGCACAAAATTGTACCGTAATTAATTGGTTCTCGGGCACTAGCTGTCCTGCTTGAAATCCTATCACCAAAGAACATGTGTACATTCTTTGTGTTGTTCATGCCTTTTGTGTTGTTCATGCCTTTGTAAGTAGAGCAGGAACAATTTGTCCAATACATTTACAATGTGTCAAAAATATCTATATTGACTCCAAAGTGTATGGGTGGTCACTAAAACCCAAATAGATCATTAAATCTGAGTGTTAATGACATACACAAAAACCCAAATAGATCATTAAATCTGAGTGTTAATGACATACACAAAAACCCAAATAGATCATTAAATCTGAGTGTTAATGACATACACAATATTGGCAAATGTGAACTAGGTGCCAATACCACAGCATGAACATATGACCTGTAGTTTACCTTGGTGCTTGGCAATTTGGGAAGTAAAGTCTTTGTCTGTTAAAAATAAGTTGAGTATTAATACATTTGAGGCCTTGGCATTGTTTTCTGCAGCAGTTGTCGGACAATTTATTATGCCCCCCCCCCCCCTCTTGGGGCCATATAGCGATCGCTTTGTCCGTCTGTCCGTCCGAATTTCTTGTCCGCTCAATATCTCGGTTAATATTTGATGGACAGGATTGAAACTTGCATGAAATGTGGCCAGTGTCTCGTAGTTGTGCAGCGTAGAGTTTTTCCCGAGTTTCGGTTATATTTTCAAGAGTTATGGCCCTTGGTTCTTGAAATCTTTGTGAATTGGGACTTATCCGGGCTGGATTTCGGTTAATATTGTATGGACAAGTATGAAATTTGCATGATATGTGGTCAGTGCCCCATGCTTGTGCAGCGTAAAGCTTCTCTGCATTTCGTTTATATTTTCAAGAGTTATGGCCCTTGGTTCGTGAAATCTTCATGAATTGGGACTTGTCCGGGCTGGATCTTGGTTAATATTGTATGGACAATTACGAAATTTGCATGATATGTGGCCAGTGCCCTGTAGTTGTGCAGCGTGAAGTTTCTCCGCGTTTCGCCTATATTTTCAAGAGTTAATACCCTATGTTCTTAAAATCTTAGTGAATTGGGACTTGTCCGGGCTGGATCTCGGTTAATATTGTCTGGACAAGTATGAAATTTGCATGATATGTTGTCAATGCCCCATAGTTATGCAGCGTAAAGTTTGTCTGCGTTTCGTTTATATTTTCAAGAGTTATGGCCCTTTGTTCTTCAAACCTTAGTGAATGAGATATATATATATTTGTCCAGGCTGGATCACGGTCCGTATTGTATGGACAAGCATGAAATTTGCATGATATGAGGCCAGTGCCTTGTAGTTGTGCAAAGTAAAGAGCAATATCAACCAATACAGAACAGAACAATGGCGGGGCAGTGTCTCGCTAAAGCGGAAGGGGGGCATACAATTAAGCAATCTCTGATTGCTTCTTTACTGCGTTTGTATGAATACATGCATATACCAGGCTTACTTCTCTAACAGCTGCAGCTATTAAATCTTTTTGTATAAAGTAGTCAAGCTAATAAAACCTTAACAATGGTATGATTACTTTATGTCTGAAGACTTTTGGAAAAATGCAGAGGCAAAACGTATTTCAGCTGAAGCAAACTGCATTGCCTCAGCAATTTTTTTGTCAATGCCAGTTTCTGAATTGCGAGAGCTGTATGTATACATGTACTTGTAGGTCAGTAAGAGGAAAAAGAGAGATTCTGCACCTCAAGTTCAGCCTTCGAGACCTCCTCTCACCAAACCTAAATGGCGACCCAAAGCAGGTCAGGTTGAGCAAAAACAGCCAAGGAATATCCCAGGCCTGACGTATGCTCAGACCCCATCGAAATCCTCCCAGAAAACCTCATCCAGCTCCTCCCAGAATACCTCATCCAACTCATCTCAGAAGACAAGTACTTCCGAGCGACTACTCGATCTTGTCAGACACCACATTCCTCACCTCACCAGGTATGTGCTCCATTCAAACATTACTGAAGGTAACATCTTGTTAATTTGTGTTTGCTCACCACAAAAGGCTACCCATACTTCGGTAATTGTGGGAATGATGATCATGGATTGGTCACATCCTTATATGCTGTACGGGCCTCGTGGGGCTCATGGGGATTGACCAAGGGTGTTGTCCTGCACACCCCCACCAGATACAGATGTGATCGTGATTGTTGGTTCCACATACAGGTAGCTCCAATTACCGAGGTATGGATAGCCTTCCGGATGGGCAAATACTTCAAGTATATTGCAGCTCATGAAATTGCAGCTCAGTTGGTAAATAGGAAAGCTCAGGCTCGTCTAATGTTCCGTGGCTTTATTGGGTATAATTTTGTAACCTTCTTCTCTGGAAATGCGGAGAAAACAGCATGAACCACATGGAGAATGTTGATACATTCATTGCTCTCCATGAAGCAGCAGAATGCATCCCAGATAGCACAATGACAATCATAGAAAAGTTTGTCGTCATTCGGTATCACTGAAACACTGAATTCGTTGCCTAAATCGTAAACCTGCTTCAATTATTGCCTTTAAACTCCATTTAAATGCACAATCAAACGTAGAAAACGGAAGTTAAAAATTGAAAATTATCTCCCCTAGGAGATAGAGTTATCCGCCCCTAGGAGAGCTCTCACTCTTCCCAACGTGGTTACCATAAAAGCCAATGCACATCCCATTCTCTTCCTCTTTCTCCAGTTTGCTCGAGCAGTGCACATCTAGGGAAGTGTTAGAGGCAATTTTACAACATTAGTTGTTGTTGTCTCGCTGGTATATCCTTTATCAAGTGTTGAGTTTTGTTATTCATTCGGAACTTACTTACTGTATTATGTCGGAAGTTCCGTCTTGTATTCCTTGTCGTACGTGCGGGAAAAATGTTTCCCCTTTAGACGCTCACACAGCTTGTTTTGCGTGTAAAGATTTATGTTACCGGGCTTCCACGTGCGCGGAGTGTGTATTATGGAATCCGGCGGCCTGGAAGAATTATGCCCAGGCCCGTCGGGCTTTTCTTTTACATTCTTGTGATGACCCGTCTTTGTCGGAGATCGACAGACGGGTCTTGGAAATTTCTTTAGTTAATGACATGAAGTCTAATGAAGATCTTGACCGAGCTGGTCAAGACTCACTGTCTCCCGCGTCAGTATGCATACCACCAAGTGGTACAATCCTACGCGATGATAATTCCAGGTTACTAGACCGCTTGACCCGGTCTGGGGTCTCATTGTCTAGGGCCGATCCAAAACCAGTTCCTTTGTTACGGTCAACAAAGACCAGATCGGTCTTGGCTGGCCATTCTATTGTCCCCGACAATCAAAAGAATTCTGTGCCCCAGGTTATTTCACCATTACCTATTGGTTCTCCACATGTATCTAGAAGGAAGAAATCAATTAAACGACGTCGCATGTCAGTTTCTCCTTTGCGGGTTAAAACTAATTATAGTTTTCCTAATGCTGGAAAATCTATGGAAGGGCGTTCGGTTCTTCCATTAAGTGTTCAGGTTGCGAACTTACGATCTCCAGCTTCCGCGATTGTTGATTCTTCACTTCATCATTCACATACTACGACTCGACATTCACGTAAACATTCACGTTCTCGTAAAAAGCACGACGTTCGGATTTGCCATCTTGTCGGTTGTTTTCACCTGTTCGGGATTCTGTTGCGTCGGTTCGTCGGTCTCGACCCCCGATCCGTAGTTCTCGTCCACCGGTTCATTTTGGTACCAATTTACGGCTCTCCCGCTCGCCGGTTCGCCGTTCTCGTACTTTGACAGTTCATTCACCTGATTCTACTCACCGTTTACCTCGGGTTTCGGCTCCTTCTGATCAAGATTATCATCTTCATTATCATCGGACGCCTTTCCTTGACCATGCGGTGGATCATGATTTGTCATCTTCGCGTTCTCAATCTCCGGTCTCTTCGAGTTCGTCGGATGATTCGTCTTCCGCTCGGGAAAGTTCGGAAGATACGTCGAAGATGGATTATTTGCTGAGAATGCAGGCGCTTTTAGCGTTGGTTCCGGATATGCCCGCCCCTTCGAAGGTTGTTCCATCTAGTAGTAAGTGTCGGACAGCAGCGGATTCTGCATTCATGTCTTCCAGACCTGTGACTCCTCGTACATGCGCTCCGTCCCCAGCGTGGGTGGATCATTTAGAGAAGTTTGATCGTCAATTAGAGGATGACAATAAATTAAAAAAGCCTCGTTTCCGGGTTCCCCATGATCTTCATGATAACGTTTTACCTGACAAACCACCCAAACGTGATCGGGATTTATCACAGATTTCTAAGTCATCGAAGTCATCTCCACTTGAGTTTAATACCAATTTCGTGGAGAATATCCAGGAGATGTTATTGGTAATCCAACGTACTTCCTCAGTCGCCGATTGGTTTTTATTAGCTACGTCACGGATTGCTTTGGATCCTGAGTTACGCCTGGACGATGGGTCGACTTCTTTGTCTCCGGGTCGTGTGGCCTATTTACGGGGTTTTATTGAAACCCTAGTACAGGCTAACCGTCAAGTTATCGAGGCCAGTTCTTATTCATACGTTTCACTTCTCCAAGTGCAACGCAACGCCTTACTTAAGACTGTCAAGCCGGATGTCTCCTTCATGGTTAAGGATTATTTACTTCATCAGCCTTTGGCTTCCAAGTCCATCTTCAATAATGCTATTGAGGCCGTGGTTCCCGTCATTCGTGAAGAACGTACTGCGCGCTTGATTGCGGCTGTTGCTCGGGGTGGTTCTTCGGATCGTCGCCAGAAGCGGGGTCGTGGGTCCTCTACTTCTCGTCAAGATGGGGGCGCTCGGGGGAGTTTTCGAGGTATCGACAAACCTCCACGGGGCCGAGGTCGCCGTTCCTTTCATGGGAAACCAACCAAGAGGGGTGGTCATTCCTCCAAATGACTATCAAGTTCCCGTTTCCGATCAAGTCGAAGTTTTTCATCCTCCACCTTTCCGTTCATTCAGTCATCATGTTGTGGGCGGCCGCCTTCAATACTTCGTGGGCAACTGGCGTCTCATCACAGACGACGCCTGGATTTTAAGAGTTTTGGAGCACGGTTTCCTGTTCACTTTTCATTCCCTTCCCAAACTCATTGTGTGGCCACGCCCATCCCGCTTACCAGTCTCCGCGGACCACGTGCGGACTCTTCTGTCTTCGGTCGACACGCTCATCGACAAGGGAGCTGTCAGGGAGTTACCTCGGACGGAGGACAGTGTGGGGTTTTACAGCCACGTATTTCTGGTCCCCAAGAAAGACTCGCACCAGATGCGGATGGTGATCGACTTAAAAGTGTTAAACAAGTTTCATCTCACCACCCCCCCTCATTTCAAGATGCCGACTGTTTCATCGATTCGGGCCCGCATACATCATCGGGATTGGCTGGCCTCAGTCGATCTCCAGGACGCGTATCTTCACATTCCAATTCATCCACGTCATCGCCGTTATCTCCGCTTCGTTATCAACGATCGTCGATTCGAGTGGCAGGTTCTTCCATTCGGGGTCAATGTAGCACCCTGGTTGTTTACCCGCATTACCTCTCCGGTCATGGCATTTCTACACCTGCGAGGTATTCAGATAGAGGTTTATATAGACGACATCCTTCTATGGGCAGCGGACGAGGCCCGTCTCAACGTGCAAGTCCAGTTCACGCTCCTGGTGTTACGGCATCTAGGATTCATCCCTCATCCTCTCAAGTCAGAGTTGGTTCCGGCTCAAGTTCGCCGTTACATCGGCGCAGTGTTCGATACTTATCATCAGCGAGTATACCCGCCGGAGGATCGTTGGGACAAAATTCAGCTGTTAATCCGAAAGTTTTTGTCATCAACGTCACGGACACGTCAACAGTGGCAAAGTTTGGTAGGTTTGCTCACTTCCACTCAGGACCTAACTCATTACGGCCGACTACAGGTGCGTCCACTGTAACAGCTGCTTGGCCGAATGGTTACAGTGTCGGACTACAGATTAAAAGAAAACCAACAGTTTGGTTCGAATCTCCAAATAACAGATTTTTTAAAAAAGCATCTGTACCCTTACCTACAGACACCTTCCATCAATCCAGCGGTGCCGGTATTGACGTCTCTTCATCCTCATCTGGTCTGGTGGCAATCCCGGCTCAACGTCATGCAGGGCGTTCCATTCCGCTTTCCGGCTCCGTGTCATCATCTGTACACCGATGCGTCCGAGACCGGTTGGGGAGCCCATCTGGACATATTCAAGGTATCCGGCAGATGGTCAACATTGGATGCCAGTCTTCACATCAATCTTCTGGAGATGAAGGCAGTCATTCTGGCGGTGAAGCATTGGAGTCATCGTCTCATGTACTCATCTCTCCTCATAGCGACGGACAATTCCACAGTCATTGCGCACATCAACAAGTTGGGAACCACCCGCTCGCTACCAATGTTTCGTCTAGTTTGGGATCTGTACGAGTGGACTCGCATTCATCATATTTATATTCGCGCCCGCCATGTGCCGGGGCGGCTCAATGTCTTAGCGGACAGCCTATCACGTCCGGACACCGTTCTTCAGACCGAGTGGCAACTTCATCCGGAGGTGTTCCAGCAGATCTCCACCATCTGGGAGTCCCCTCTGATCGATCTCTTTGCAACGAGGAACAACGCCCAATTGTCTCTGTTTGTCAGTCCGATTCTGGATCCTCAAGCCTTCGACATCGACGCTCTGTCAATCAATTGGGACAACTTCCTAGCTTACGCCTACCCACCGATGGCCCTAATACTGGAAGTGCTTCAGAAGATTTCTCGTCACGACTGCATCATTCTACTCGTAGTGCCGTGGTGGCCGCGTCGCCAGTGGTTTCCGGTTTTGGTCCCGCTCCTCACGGCCCCTCCACGTCGACTGCCAGTTTGGCCCAGCCTGTTACGTCAACCCCACGGGATTTTCCATCACAACCCACGGTGGCTCAACCTACACGTTTGCAGACTATCCAGAATGCACTCGCAGTCCAGGGATTTTCAGCAGAGGTTGCACGAACGATGGTTTCAGCCAATCGATCTTCCACATCGCAGCTCTATCAGGCGAAATGGTCCTATTTCGTCTCCTGGTGTCGAGGACAGGATGCCGATCCCGACTCTGCCTCTGTTTCCCTAGTTGCTGACTTCCTCCTTCATCTTCATCGTGATAAGAAGTTTCAAATCAGCACCATTGAAGGGTATCGATCTGCTTTGGCTAGGGTGTTACGTCTTACATCTGGTGTGGACATTAGTCTTAACGATAATATCTCTGCGCTCATTCGCGCCTTCGCGTTACAGTCTCGCCGTACGCGACAACTGTTACCGAAATGGGATATCGGTGTGGTTCTGTGTGCTCTGATTCGTCCGCCCTTTGAACCTTTAGAATCCGCTTCTATCAAAGCTGTGTCTTATAAGACGGCCTTTTTGGCGGCGTTTGCTTTAGCGTCTAGAGTGTCTGAACTTCATGCTCTTGAAAGATCTTCTATGACCTGGACGGCGGATTGGTCGCGCATTTCTTTTCGGCCCATTCCTGAATTTATTGCCAAAAATGAGTCTGTGCGTTCAGGTCCGTGCGCTCAACGATCGTACTCCATTCCTGCGTTGTCAGACTTTGTGCTTGGGCTCGAAGACGATCTCCTGTTATGCCCAGTCCGAGCAATTCGCCACTATCTTACTCGTACTGACTCCGCTCGCGGCTCTCGGCGCCTGTTATTTCTGTCTCTTCGCCCGTCGGCTTTGCGTGACATTACCAAAAATACCATCGCCGCGTGGTTGAAGAAAACCATTAAATGGTCTTATCAATTGGCCATAGACGCTCCCCCTCTGTTGTCGGCTGCCTCTTCTCATGAGATTCGCGCCATTGCCACTTCATGGCCATTATGGAAAAATCTGTCCCTCCATGACATTGTTCAATCTTGTGCCTGGACGGCGAACTCCACGTTCACCAACTTCTATCTGAGAGATATGTCAGTCCAGTCAGAAGGGATAACCACACTTGGGCCGTTAATAGCGGCCCAGCACGTGGTCAAGTAAATTTTCAAAAAGAAGGGGGGGGGGCGGCATTTTGTATCATCGCAGCAAATCTGCAAATTGCTGTATCATCTCATCTCATTCATACTATTAGTCCACATTTGATTGATCACATATTGAAGAAAGAAATAAGTTCAGATGGACAACCCTGGATCCTCTAAAGAGATGTTGGACACTAAATCACCACTCTAAGATGCCTGACTCCATGGTGAGTGTGATCTTTACCTTAATTGCGGTTTGATTGTGTCTTTCAGGTTGAGTCTGACTTCCTTCTGATGATCTCAGCTACGTCATCTACGCCCAACTCCCAAGAAGCAAGTTGGACGTGAGACGATTGTGGACTGAGTGTGGTGTGGCTTGGCGACCTCTAGGCTCGGACCAGTTATGCTTCACCCGGTTTTAGGAACAGCCAAGAAATCTGAATACAGATTAGTCTTACCAAGTAGACCCAATAGCCCTAAGGGTACCGGTCCCTCCTCTTGGTATAAATGGCTACCCGAGTAGACCCACCAACTCTATGGGTAGGGGTACTTTCTCGGGAGTAATACTTCCACACCATGAGCACAGCTACATGGTAGACAATCAAGATAAGTACAACTGTATCTTATCCAAATTTTAACCTTTTTTTAACGGTCATTGACCAGGGTTTCAATTGTTTGATTATTGATGTCTGATATCCATGTCTGTGTCTTCCCAGCGGTTACTTAGCCTAACATTGAATCTGCTACTTGGCCGAGGTTTCCCTCCTTCCACCTGTTGGTACTGAGGCAATAATTGAAGCAGGTTTACGATTTAGGCAACGAATATTAAACATTTAAGAACAATGTTTCTATTCGTAACTAAATCAAACCTGCTTCAATTTAATGCGCCCTCCCGTCCTTCCCCTCAGACCACGGCCTAGTTCACTACTGGTCTCGGTTATAATGAGAAAGAGGGAGAGAATGGGATGTGCATTGGCTTTTATGGTAACCACGTTGGGAAGAGTGAGAGCTCTCCTAGGGGCGGATAACTCTATCTCCTAGGGGAGATAATTTTCAATTTTTAACTTCCGTTTTCTACGTTTGATTGTGCATTTAAATGGAGTTTAAAGGCAATAATTGAAGCAGGTTTGATTTAGTTACGAATAGAAACATTGTTCTTAAATGTTTAATATTGCATCTCAAGTAACCAGCTTATATTTATTTTATATGGAATTTTATGCTAATGTTGTCATATGAACAAGATCTTTTGATAATGGATGCAGAAATTCTATAATGGTTGATGGCTGATTACTGAATGTGGGATGAGAGTACATAATTTACACATTCAAAGAGGGGAAAAACATCGAATGACATAAAATAAACTGTACAAATAAATATAGTCATTATATATGTAGTACAAAGAAGTTCATTAATTTTTTTTATCTCGCCTTATGAAGTAAGGAGAGATATTGTGAGGGGGGGAGAGATCGGTGTCCCCTTTCTGGACATTATAAGGTTTTTGGTTAAACAAATTGATTTCTCCTTAGCATTTTCTTTGCCATGGAGAATATCTCTAATTGTGAGGGCTGCATTTATCCCAGCACACTGCTCGCGTGAAACCAGTTTATGCAAAGTCTATTATATAAGGTACATAAATCACACAAACCATATCCTACTTTACTAAACAAATCGGGCTGAGGGGTCCACTCATCTTTTAGGTGCTTGCCTGGGATTCATGTTATGATTAGAGGATGTACCTGTGCTATTTACGAGATGAAATATTAATTTTTGTCCAAATTATGGACAATGATCAGCTTTTTTTTTGTTTTACAAAAGTGTACCTAGAAAGTTTGCTGAAGTTGTCAAATGTCTCTGGATAATTATGTAAATTGGTACACATGTTTCTTGTGATTAAAGGATGTGCCTGTGCTATTTATTTGCCAATGATAATGTGAATACATGTACACCTGTACCCATAAGAGAAGAAATATATATTTTTGAGTGGATTCATTACAGGGAAAAGATGTTGCATACCAAAATTTAGGTCTAGGTACAAGTCACTGTGACATCAAAATCAGAGAAATCATTAAAAATCACAATTCTTTTGCGTCCTTATGTACATGTACATTATGAGGAGATGATGTATCACATACCAAAATCGAGGTCATGCACTGACCCCAAAATCAGGAAATCAGTGAATATCTTTTTACCCCTCAGCCTGATTGGGCTAAGGAGTATTGTTGTCCCCCGCCGCAACGCGGCCGGGGACTTTAAAATGGTTCTTGCTTCTTTGTGTCTTCCTAATAACTTCCTAACGCTTTGTTGGATTCTTTCGAAATTCGGAATATGCATTCCTTGCGGCAAGACGCCAGTCCGTATTGCATTTCAGCAACATCTGCCTGAAGGTGGCGCCACTAGTTCTTGCTTCTTTGCGTACAGTGCAGATCAGCTTAATCTTCCAATTAGTGAACAGGGTTTACGCACTGATGGCGCGCCAACGTGCTGGCCTAATCACCAAGACTTATTACACCCCCCATGATGTGACCCTTGCCGCCACGCGCCGGTAGAATATAGTCCGGTCAAACCACTGAACCATTGTAAGCATGTCGGCGGTAAACAAAGGCTCCCCGTTGGGGCGCTTGCCGGATTGCGCGCTAACAGCCGTCACCGCTTAAAACTGAATTGTTTTCAAAGAGTTCCCCTCTGGCGGTGTACGGCAAGAACACAATCTATTCTACAGTTTAAATTACTGGCTAAGTGATTAAAAAAATATATAGAAGATTTGACTTCTTCAATAAGAATGCTGTAAATGATTATCTATCATTTTTTGTTTGCGCTCCAAGGAAACTCGGTCGTCTTGTGAACATTCGGTTGAGACTACGAATAATCTTCATTAACAAAAAGTTTCGCCAAAGATAGCTTAAAGTATGCCTAAATATATTATCAGAATTCATAAAACGTTGGTGTGTGCAAATTGCGAAGGCCTCCTCCTCTTTCAGAACGGCCAGTAAAACGGTTGAACGTAACATTTCAAATGAATACAGCTTCGTATAAATTCAGACACACGGGCGAGTCGAGGTCATAATCGGGGCAACATGCAGTGCTCGGTCAGACTAGTTGTCTCTTTGGCTTGTCTTGTTACAACCGCCTAACCAAAATATACACAGAAATTCAAAAGATCAATTAGCCCCTTACAGAGAATGACAAATACTTGTATATGCTCTTTATTCGTTACCGCCCGACTGTTAAAGGTTGCACACGAAACTTCCGATGAGGAAATAAGAATTAACAAGTATTTATGGCCCACACATCGTTCCAACTAAATAACAAAAAAGAAACAATAACAGAGATTTCTACCTAAACAATAAGTTAATGCCATTTCATTTCTTTTCAAATGAGACACAGACGCGCATTTTGTTGGACGAAAGCGGGATATCGCTTTACCCCGTCAGAGAGAGAATGCACTAGCTGTTATGTTTATATTATCCACTTGTTTAGGCCAAACTTAACGAGATGATTAACCTTTACAGTGTTGTTTTCTTGCTGACAATATAACATCCGTTATTCTGTTCGACAGGAAGTATGCATTAACACATATGAAATGTAATCCCAGACGTATTGTCCTCATACTAATTCGTTTCATCTATCATTTGATCAAAACGAATACGCCGCAGACTTTAAACGTGTACATTCATGTATTTGTGCAGAAATAACCTGCGATGATATACGTATACGTACCAGAAAGAGTCATGCGAACTTGTACATAGCGATTCTTATTTACTTCTATTATATCTCCTACTAATCTCTCATTGTTATTTATTATTTATTAATTTATTTAGTTACATATTTAGCGCTGGAAAAGGTATTCAAAAAACAAAGAAATGTACCGCGAAATTCAAATAAAACATTGAGTTGATGGGCCGCGAAATCCGAATGGGAAGTGGCCCTTAAACTACAATTTCAATCAAAAAAACGTACATGTACTCAAGTGAAATCGTATTGAACTACCGTCGACTGTACTGTTTTCATAGTAATATGGATTATAACTTAAAGTGAAAGATTTTCCCATCAGTCGGTGTCCTTCCTGCCGAATCATACTGTCGGTTCAGTAAAATATAACTTCTGCGCAGTAATATGTTGCAAGATTTCAAACACGTGTTCTCATTTTCCCGCGAAAAGCGACATGGGGATAAACTGGTCGCGCGGGGCTATATTTAGCATGTTCAGACAGCATCCAACACTTGTACCAAAGTTCGTCTGGATAGCGGAGTTGTGTGTAGATGCCAGATTTCATGAGGGTTGATCTATTTCACAGAGGAGTGAGTTCTGTTTTATTGGTGACAAATCCGCAGAAAGGGATTACCAGACTTCAATCAAATTAATCAACCGATTTCTAGTAAAAAGGTACGGGTATTGCATAATTCGTTTCATCGGTTCTTGTCCCACTGATTAAATATTTATACACTGCATAATCCGGTAGTAAAATCCCGGACATTTACTCTTGAATGGTCAAAATTAACACAATTTGCAAGAATTTTTGAATATATAAAAACGAATGACTTGAACTTGCATATCTGTATGAGGAGCGGCCGTAAGATGAAGCTTCCAATAAACAAATACCCACACTTTAATACCAGAAACGCTATTCCTTGATACGCGCAAGTCTGGGTCAACTTTGAAAGCAGGTGTCCGACGAAGCACAAATTACAATCCATTTTGCAAGCGGTGTTTATGATTAAAAAAAATATTGAATCTATTTCCTTTCACAAATTTTTAGATGGAATGCAAATACGCTTGATCGAGGTCGACGTGTTCGGCAGTAACACAAATTCATACACCTGATGTTATTTAATAGGTATGAATTACATGCAGACATTCGTGCCGGACTGGCCTCTTGTCGCAAGGAATGCGAATGCTGAATCTCGGAAGAATCCAACAAAGCGTTAGGAAGTTATCGCTTCGAACAGACATGCACGGACGTACACGGACATCCACGGATGCAAAGAAGCAAGAACTAGTGGCGCCACCTTCAGGCAGATCGGCCTGAAGGTGGCGCCACTGGGTCAAAATAGATTTTTTTTTTCCGTGTACATCTGTTCGAAGCGATAACTTCCTAATGTTGTGTTGGATTATTCTGAAATTCGGAATACGCATTCCTTGCAACAGGACGCCAGTCCGTATTGCATTTCAGCAACATCTGCCTGAAGGTGGCGCCACTAGTTCTTGCTTCTTTGCATCCGTGGATGTCCGTGTACGTCCGTGTACGTCCGTGCATGTCTGTTCGAAGCGATAACTTAAAGCGGCACCGAAGCGGCACCACTGAGTTTCTCTTCTTCTTGTCCGTTCCAGTCAAAATGGGCCTTCAATTTTGCTATATGAAATCCTTCTATTCCACATCATATGATTTACCCTAAAGCTTTTGCATGAACCATATTTTATTTCAGAAGTATAATGTGAAATAACTGGCGGGGATTTCCCCGCAGTATTGAATCCCTGATTTTTGAATTTCGTGTCCTCTTAAACGAAGGACAACATTTCCTTCAATTTTGCTAACAAATAATTGTATTGCACATCATATGATTTACCCTGAAGCTTCGCACGAATCATTTGTGTCCACACATGTATATTACTATATTAATTACAACTGTGTTCCTAATGTTTGGGTGCACACTGTGCATATGATCAATTTCCTGAATTGAACTGAATTCAACCTTGCCGGTCTTCAGACTGACAGATGATGGCATGCAGTTGTCAATGCAGTTGTTCATGTACAGGGAGCTTTCTATGAATGAGTTGCAACCCCAAAAGGCTTAAAATTTATCAGGCACAGACCCATGTTTTTACCCCTCGGCCAATTTTGGCCATGGGGTATTGTCATCATCTTGTACGTCCATCTGTCCGTACGTCCGTTCGTGAGCGAGATAGCCGGAAAACTGTTCCGCTGATGAATTCCAAATTTGGTATGCTTATTTACCTAGTCAAGGACCAGAAGCCTATAGAATTGGGACCTGATTGGGTGGGAACCTTAGCAGCCATCTTTAATTTCATGCAAAATGGATAATGATCCATATCTCGGAAACCATTCAACTGTTCAATATGAAATTTGATATACATCATCGATACATCAAGCAACTTTCAACGAATTACCAAACAGGCTTTTCTGATTAGCTGGGAACCCTGGAGGCCATCTTTAATTCATGCGAAATCGATAATGATAGCCTACATATCTCGATTACCATTCAATTGTTTTATATGAAGGTTGGTATATATCATCGATACATCCAGATACTTTGAATCGGGACCTGATTGACTGAAAACCTTGGTGGCCATCTTTAATTTAGGCAAAATCATTAATGATCTCTATATCTGATTCCGTTGGAGTGCTCAGTGTAAAATTTGGTATACATCGTTGATGCATCAAGAGACTTACGATGAATGACAGATCTGGTTTCTCTGATTGGGCGGAAATCTTGGCGGCCATCTTTAATTTATTCAAAATCTTTAATGATGTTTATCTCTGATACCATTCAAATGTTCTATACGAAACTTGATTTACAGCATCGATGTATGAAGATGAATAACTTGCATTAATGAATAACCACATTAGTTCCTCTGAGTGACGGGAAGGATGGGCAACCATCTTTAATTTATGTAAAATCATTAATGATCTCTATCTCTGACACTGTTCAAATGCTCAATGTAAAATTTGGTATACATTATCGATGCATCATCTCGGTTACTTCTACACGATGTGCCTAGGATAAAGTACTATACTATACACAATTTTTTGTAATTCAGCATCGCAGAAAACCATCGATTGCGTTTTCATGGTAAAGGGTTAGGAAAGAACTAAAAATACACTTCAATGCAGAGTGATTTTGATTGACGCCAGAAATCGCTCAGAACGCTTCTTCGGCGATCTAGACCCCAGGAGCATCTGGGGCCTGGGCGGCCCCTGGATCCTCACCTAAAGTGCAATGATAGTGGCCGTACCACTTTGAATTTGCTTCCGACGCCCCCTGTATTAACAGACAGTGTCAACGTACTGTTCCAGCTGTCTCCCGTTCAGTGATTGGTCATTCGACCCGCCATTTTAAACTAATACGAGCATTTTCATTGGATCACTATTAGATAAGACCCACCCCAATCTTCATACACAACCACGCGACTGTCTCAGTTGACTGATGACATAGCGCGGCCTCGTTTTTGATTTCAAAATCTGCCGTCTAACTGGGAAAATGCTGTTGTTGCTGCATCAGCCGATCATTGGCCCCCTGTAGAAGATACTATAGGCTAATACATGTAGGCTACCATGCCATGAGATGATGCTTGGGATTGCATTTCGCTCACTTGCACCTACAGGTGGCGACAACTGGTGGCAATTTAAAATTTGGTTTCCGGGCAACAGGTTGATGCCTTCAGCTTCTCGTCAAATTGGTTTTGCAGATAATGCCTTGAGATGTCACTTGGGGATGCTTCTCGGTGCTTCACTGCATGGAAACTATATCACAGAAGCAATCAACTTTCAGTCAATCGTTCTGAGTTGATCTTAAAACTTGGGAAGGCAGAAAGACCCTTCCACATCCAACGCCTATGAAGCAGCAGTTGCCTCCCTCATGTATATCCCCTGAGACCAACAATGCTAAAAAATATTGCTGCCATTTCGGCGGGGGACCTAGCATCCTCTGGCTGCTTGTTGACATAGTTTGACCTTTTGACCTCAAATTGACCCTTTGAACTATTTGCCAAAGTGGCAACATGGTTTTTCATGGAGTGTAGGTTATATGGCACAAAGTTATGATAGTGTATTGCTTCTACCCGGAGGGTTTAGCAAACCCGATTTCTAGAGCACTTTTTCTGATCTGCCCCTATACTATTACCACCAGGGAAATGTATTTGTCGTCGGCATAGCGGTGAGGGAAGGGAGACGCTATGAATCTTAGCTAGGCCAGAGAATGAGGCTCGCAATAATACTGCGCCTTATTGTGACGCGTAACAATTTTGACCTACACTCCTTTGTTGTAAATCGATTGTAGTCTAGTAACTTGACCTTTGTTGTAACCCCTGTAATTTGACTAGCAATAAATGAGAGGTAAGTATGACCAGGTACAAGTCTAAAATCGGTTACAGCAAAAATAGATGTCGAAGCTTACTCTTGGGGCAAAACAGTGACCCCATTCCGACAAGGTACATACCACTTGAATCCGTCAAGCCGTTCTAATTTTTGCCCACCTTTAACTGTTATGAAGTATTTATATGCACACATTCGTCCCGATACGATTAGAGCAGGCAAGCACGTTTAGGAGGGTCTTCAAGTTAGTAGACTTCTGCAAGAGGTCATGGCATTGGTCGATACATCTACGACAACGTTCACCAGAAACAACAAGAGGCTACGTATTTTAACAGGGTCTGTTGTAGTACTTGTTGGTAAGTGACCAATGTGTAATTTGTAAAACAACCGAATGCGTTTGAGTTAATTTCACCCTCGCCCCTTCGAATCTTAACTTGCAAGCTATCAATGTCAGAAAGCTAGAATGCACAAAAAGGTCTTAAGGATAGCTATCCCCTTAGAGGGTCAAAATTGGTCATTTTTTTTTTATTTCTTCATTCAAATATTCACTATTTCCTCTAACATTTGGTGAAAAAATGAAATAAAAATTGTAAATAGAACTGCTTCAATATTAGGATTAAAAATTTAGTTTCCGAGGCTCTGGAACAATTAAACAGATTGCCTTAGCTTGGGCTTGGCTACTATTATTTTTGTGTTAAATTTCCCTTTCCAAAACTCATCTCCGCAGTATTATGGTAAGCTAATTATCTATTAGTCCTACTTATTTACATTAATGTACCCCCTTCTGATCAAAACCATGCAAACATCCTTATTTTTGTTTCTAATTATGACAGTGACACTTCACTCAGACACCCGCCGTGAAGTAATCTACACAGGTGTGAACAAGTTTTAGCAGGTTTTTAAGTTTAAATTGGACTTTAAACAGACTTGATGAAAAAAACTTAGTGTAATAGTTATCCAGAATAAACAGGAATTCGAGTAGGTCCCATTAGACAGATTAAAAATGTATTTGACAATAGAATTCAAGCAAAAAATAGGGATTAATTCATCAGATGTGTAGCTGGAC